>JAOWBP010002392.1:51056043-51066325 GCA_028571105.1 Tragopan temminckii
GGGGGACGACTTTATGCATCAAACTTCGCATTCAATCCTTGAAAAAATTATTTGCTTAATGTAACATTAACTATCAATTGTACTCTTATTCTTTAATCAGATTCACACTTCTCACATTATTTCTCTTGGATTAATTTCAGGATAGCCAGAATATATTTACATAGCTATCTCTTTTGATCTTTTGAATTCCTGGCACAGATGGAGTTCTTCTTCAACTGTATGGAAGCTCCTGGTATTCAAATGTTTATTAAAATTAACAGTAGCAGACTAGATATCTTAGCCAGCTCTTTTCAATCTCTTGTCTCCAATTACTGACGTCAACAATCGTATCAGCTCAGTTCCCGCAAGCAGGCCAGAAATTTTCTTCCTTCTTCTCATGTGACTCATGTACATCAACTTTTCCAAATGGGGTGTAGGAACTGCTGTTGAATATTTCCTGATTAACTATTTTCACTTTAGCTATCTTCAATTTCATCATGGTCTAACCCATAAGTAAGATATCCTTTGTTCTCAAAGTACTTGAAAAAAAATATGTTTTATCCTTTTTATTGGCAGCCATGTTTTTGTTTGTTTGTTTGTTTGTTTTTGTTTTGTTTTGTTTTGTTTTTTGCAACATTTAGCTTACTATCAGTTTTCTTTGCTTTAGATTGGCAGTACTTCTCTCTCTATTTTGCATTTTGTCTGTTTTTCTAGTACTGTTATCTTCATTGCATCACTGAACCTGGGTGAGTCTTAGGAAAATTAATCTCTTTTTTTATATGAAATCATGACTTTGATGATTTCCTGATAATTTTCTGGATCTCAGAATGTTTACTGTCTAAAACTAACTTCTGAAGGAGCCGTGCCTTTATTCAACTTCGGTTCAATCAAACATTTTCTCTATAATGAGGTTCAAAATATTGCTGCTTCATGATGCATTCTTGTATTACAAAATTAATGCTTTTAATTTCAAAAGCACAAACAGTGGTTAGACATCCTTGCTCCATAAACTCTATGCTTGCTTTTAAAATTAATTATACTTTCCACACTTTACAGTCAGATGTTTTCTGTTTCTTTTAAATGGACTTTAACAGATACCCTTTGGTTGACCATATCTGTTAGCCATTCCATGGAGTCCTCAATACTGCTCTAGAGGACACACCGAAGTGTTCCTGTTTGAATTCTAACAGCAATTTAGGTGGAAAGTGGAGGGAGAGGGGTTGCATGCAAACTCAGCGGAAAACAAAACAGTAACAAAAATCTCTGAGAGTAACTGAGAGTAACTTTGTTACTCAATTTTCAGACACAATTATTTAAACTCAGAATAAAGTAGGAAAAACATGAGGAGATAGCCTACAAGATGTGACTTTCTTGGAGACATGAATGAACAACAAAGGGTTCTTATTTTTTCAGATGCCTAAATATGGCTTTCAGTGCTATTTTTTTTTTTTTTTTAATATGAAGCTAAAAATTGTAAGCAATTGTTTGTGTACTGTTCATCCCTTTGAGACTCTGAAATTTGACAAGGGCTTGTAAATATGGCATGTTTTTTCCCATGGGAGAGCTGCATGTAGCAACTAGGTTTTTCAGAATAAGAGTGAGGATCTGTGCGACCTCAAACAGATTTTCATATTCTAATGCCACTGCAGGGTATAGTGAAACTTGTTGGCTTTTAAAGGCAGGCATACAAATCAGACATGCCTTTATTTAGCAGAGTTGGCACCTAGGTTTCTTCTAGTTCTTTTTATTTCTTAATGAAGGGAAAGCTTACTTGTTATGTACTGAAGGAAATTGGAAAAACAACAACAACCGTGCTTTAAAAATGGGGGAAATATATTCTCGATAGGGCAGTGCACCTCCCTCACATCTGGGGAGTGGAGACTGAGGAGCCACATTTTAGAAGACATTTTCACTACTGTTGAGGAAACTTTATCATAGCTTGTATCTATCCAACAGTTATTTGTCAGTCACTTTAAATATAACTTAATTATACATCTTGTACAGAATAGCACAGAATGAAAATTCAAAAGAATCGTGTTCTTTGTTAGGCAAAAGTCAAGAAGAAAGAAAGAAATGTTGCATGACGGCAACTGTAAAACTGATAGTAAAATAGGGGTGAGGAGAATTAGTTTCTAGCGAATCATGTGCAACAACAGAACATGCTAATGTTCATTACATTATTTTACATTTTGAGAAGCATTTCTGATAGCTCATTCTAAGGTAAGAGATTGTTCATCATTTGCAGGAGAGCACAGACTTCCTATTGTTTCTTCACCTCTCAGCCTCTGCCAAGAATAATGATCTCATGAAAGACCACAACCTTGATTTGTTTCTAAATAAAAGTGGGTATTGTGCCCAGTTTTGTTCTTACTTGTTTATTAAAAACTGAGCACCCTGATAAAGAATACCACGAAGCCTCCACACATACTCTTTTTCACTTACCTGATTTCAGCTCTAAATTTGATCTCTGTGAAACAGCATGACTTTGGCAAGTAAAACACATAATTAATCCATCTTATTTGGTTCTAACAGTGTTCTTGCATACTCACATTTTATTTCAATTAGTTATTTCAATTTATAAATAAATGGCATGGCTTCTCCTCTTACCCCAGGCAATCAGATAAACAAAATTTAAGTCTAATTATGCTGTGCTTTCCTCCCTCTGCAAAGTATTTTAATTGTTCTTATTCCAAACCCTAGAATTATGAGAAACTGAGTCACAAGAAAAAATATTTTTATTGTCACATCTTCTGCTCTGTCTTTCACTTAGACATTTCATCAGCTTCTGAGTGGAGAAGGATTTTTGCTAAGGATTTAAAACTTGCTGAGTTTGATAGCATTTGCTGGCTCCATCTCAGAAATAATAAAACAGATGCATTAGTCCTAGGTAAATTTCTACCCAGAAACAGTTCAACTTCTTTCATACTATACGAAGGCTGAGGATGTAAATACAGCAACTTAGTTTTGCTCCTGAAGAAACATCTCTGTTTCTCAGGATTGAACTTCACACAACTCCATCTCCAGAAGAGCTTCCTGAATGAGAACAGCAGCATGGGCATGGCAAGAACCTAGAGCCCAAATTGCCCAGAGATATGATCAAAAGATACTCAACGCATAAATCCACAACATTCCTAGAAAACAGTGTGGATCTGGAGCTAAATAAGCTCCACTGAATCCAAAGTAAGTACAAAAACATATTACTTTTCAGCCAGATCCATGACAAAACATCCAGGTTTTTTGCTAGCAAAAAGTCAATTGTACTGGAAAAATTAGTCAATTTTTCCAGTACAATACAGAGTTGTCTATGCCCAAAACACAAAAAATAAATAAAACAGAGTTCATTACTATGTTTGTTGCTAGATGTAGATGTTAAAATTACTAGTAATTACACTTTGGCATAACTATTATTTCAGTATTTGTTTCTATTCTATATCTGAAGCAGAAGGACAAGTTACATCCCATATGATGTTAAGGATGCAATAGAAGGTTTACCATCTGTTGACAAAGAAAGAAGTGAAAGAGCATTTGCTAAAATTAATTATTTCAGTAAAAATTGAGTGTCTTACATTCCAAAAACCCCATGGTAACTAGTTGGGAAGCTCTCTGGAACAGTCTGGGGCTATTCTCAAGGACCATGAGACTCTCAGTGCAGTTTCAGGGTCAGATATGGTCAAGCTGAAGGTGAATCAGGAACAGCAGGCAATCCCTTTATGGCATAGAAGTACTCCCATGCCAGACCACACAAAACGAGTTTTAAGCGGGGTATTGAGGCTCCTGAGAGCAGTGCAGATTCCTGTGTTAGGGCGCTGTGCTCCAGCTTCTCACCTGTCTCCTGTCTGTGAGGGAGCAGCAGTAGGCACAGCCCTACACAGAGCTGGTGTCCCAGGAGCAGGGAGAAAGCTGGAGCAGTATGCACTGATATGTGGTGGGGAACAAATGGGAAGGAAAGTGATCCAAATGAGAGCCCAGTGACATTTTAGTCCCTGAAAGATCCACATCTGTCATGTACAAAATGAACTGGAGAACAGTAATGCTGGTCTGGCTTTCACATAGTATTTTATTTATGAAAACTCACACCTCGGGGATTCAGTCAGTCCCTTAATGACATTAGGAAGATTTCCCTTCATTTCCCCTGCAACACAGAAAAGATAGATACAGTCAGAAGGAAAGGAAGCATTTTATTATTTTTTTTAAGACTGATGATACTGATACACATTAGAGATGGGATGCAGGAGAGGTCAATCTGTACTTTTTGCTACTGTACAGTGCACTTTCTTAGCATGTCTGACTAAGGTACTCAGTTCATGGGATGTGGAAGGTGTGAACTTCCTCTGCAGCTTGCAACATATCATTGAGGACCATGATGTTTGGAATTATTTCCTCTAATTGAAGATTTTGGATCAGAGGGAGATGAATGTGCAGTGAAACAGCCTCTGATATACAGAAAGTCACATTCAGTGATCAAATGATATCCTTTGGCAAGCTGATCTGCTGAAAAATCTCACTTGCATATTCCCAACTCAAAGGAACAAATGTGAACACAGAGGAATAAAAGAGAATCACAAACCTAGCTGTGCTGGATTCATGGGCTCAGGGGCAGAAACAGTGTTCCATAGAATGAACATCATGGGCCAAGGGATCACTAATAGCAGATGTCCTATGGAAAAGTTAATACACCTGGTAAGCTTTATTTGTATAGTTGGCTGAATGGAAAGGACTCGTCTCCCTAAACACAGGGGAAGTTTTCAGATGATCAGTATTTTCTTTAATGCCTCTATTTCTCATCTTTCTCCTCTTTCTATAGATTTGCTGAGGTCCATAGCAAAGCAGATTTCCTCCATGTGCTTGGAATGAGACTTTCCTGCTACACTGGTACACCTTGTCATGCTTTTGTTTTTTGGTTTTAGTTATTCCACATCATAACAACATGTAGTGCACTGGGAGTTAAAGGGTTAATGCTGCAATTCTGGGTACCTGTTCCTATACATCACGGAAGTCATGGGATCTGGCCCTTCCAGGTGGGGCGGTCTCTTACTGCTTTGCAGTGGGTGCTGGCAGGTGCTTTCCTAGCCTTACCAAGCTTTTCAGGTTTGACTTGGTCTCAGGAACTCTCTCTCCTATTTTATTTGATTTATTAGTCTGGTATCATAATTAGTAAAATAAATTTTCCTCTGTAGATCGTTGCCTCTGTTTTTTTCCTTCCTTGAGCCCAGTTCCCATCTCCCTATCCCTTTTCCCTTTTCCTTCCCATTTTGTGGGGCTGGCAGGGGCCCAGGGGGCTACAGCCCCCCTGTCACAGCCATAGATTGATCTAGTTAACTCCATGACACACCTGAATTCAGCAGGAGATAAAGGTTCCTGCTTTCAGTTTGTTTTCTCCTCTTTTTTGCCTTCTGCTCCCACTGAGCTACCAGGGGAACGCCAGAAGTCTGTGGCGTTTCCACAGTGCTTCCAGCACAGACACTGAGCAGCATCACCTTTGTAGGCCGTGCCCCACAGTTGCATAACCATGAGTTTTTACCTGTAAAATGCATACAGGGAGGGACACTGTTGATTCAAATGCTCCGTATTAATGTAACATTAGTAAAAACGTATCTAACATAAAATCATTTGTCCTGCCCAATATACGCACTAGTTTCCTTTTTTCTTTTCTCTTTTGTCAAAGCAAGAAAAACATTCAGCTGAATTGTGACTATGGGAAATTGTTCTCCATTTGATATGGTAAATCCTCCCTCTAAAATATTAATTAGTAAATGATAGCAGCAAAATTTCAGGTAAGTTTTTAGTACCCAATTCACATCCTCCAAGCCAGAGTTTACTTTGTAAATATTTTCTAATTCAACAAAACATATACTGCCGGCCTTAGGTCACAATTCATGTAGATAGCGAAAGGACTTTGTGCCTTTTTATAATGTGACTTCCCCATTTAATTAACTCCTTTAATATGTTAACATCAGACAGCTCTCTTCCCTAGCACTTCTGTCTTTGCCTGTGTGACTAAAAAGCTCTGCACACCATTCAAAACAGGCCAGCTTCCTTCCTCTCTCATAGCAACGAAATCCTGGCTACCTCTGAAGTGGATATGCTAAATGGGAGGGATTTCACATCATCGTTCATCTCTCCAGTTTACATGCACAAAATGTCACAGTTCTAGAATAGAGCCTAGAATATTTTTTTTCAGCATCAACCATTTTGTGCATGATGCCAATCAGTTCACTATTGCTGATCACGTCCACTCATTAAAAGATATATATCAGTAATATAGTCATGTTCTTTCTAATTCAGTCATATATGGTGTATACAGACATTATTTTATTTTCCTTTATCTCATATTTTCCAGATGATACACCAAAAGAGTACAAACTTTTAAAAAACTTTTCTATTCTCTTTTAAATATGAGAGCCACATTCTTCACTTAGAAAGAATGCCTTGATGCAAACAACTTCTTGCACAGATACATCAAATATCGTGTTGACCACTATCATCATTTTTTTTTCTGATAAAGCTTACACTTTTGCTAACACTAGATCCAGCTCTATAACTGCGATTCAAGCAGTGACCTTGCTGGAATACTCTCACATATTTCAGAAGTCTATTTGCATTGGTGCTGTTCAATATTCTACCCTGGGTCACTGAATCAGAGCATTAGCAAAGACATAAAAATGTATGCCATTCAGCCATAGGCAATTTGAATCTCCTTGTTTCTAAATTAATGAGCTTATCCTGCAGCATAAAAAACTCTTATTTTCCACAAAGCTATAAAGGAATGGACATGGTCAAGATTAAGATCTTCCTCTATTATGTTATCTGTTATTTTTTCATTAACGTTACTAAATTTTGTTGGTATCCTGCAATCAGAGAACGTTTTATTGCTGAGGTCAGTGGTAAAATGATTATTTCTATAAGGCAATATCTCCTGACCAGTTTACTGAGCTTCTGAGCTCCCCTCACTTCTAACAAAGTGGCGTACTTAGCAATGTTAGTGCATTTCACCAGCTCTTCATAGTCTTTTTATAGCAGCAGAACTGAAAGTGATTATAAATATGTGCAGGGTGAGAGTTTTAGAAAGAGGTTCTGAGAAGAGTACTTAGAGCAAAGAAAGGCATTGTGGTGCATAGGTGACCAAGCTGCAATGATAATGTTCGAAGAATAATATAATTTACCATTATTTTTACCAGATGATAAAAGGAAATGTAAAATCATTTACAAATTTGGTGTAGCAATTTTGCCCAAATCCATTTACCTGCAATTACATTCATCTATATGAATAGTTATGTTTCTGCAAGGCATGATGTCTGATGCGAAACAGAAGATCTGTTGCATCTAAAAGGAAAGATCAGGACCTCCAGTGTGACTGCAGTATGTACTGCCTGAATTTTCCTTTTCCTCTCCTTGGATAAATAAGAGTGTTTCTAGTCTAGGTTACCATAGTTTCCGGTTTCCTTAGTAACCCCTTTGAGAGCATTCATGTGTTTGTGTCAGTAGGAAAGGGGGTGGGGGGGCTATAAAGTAAAATAAAAACCTCTTAAACTTGGAGTGAAAAAAATCCAGATTTTCTCCTTAGTGGACTACCAAACCAAATCTGAAACAAATGAATTCTCACTGGAGATGAACTGAAATAATTATGGCTGGGTAAGGATTGAATCATGATGTGACCAAAGGATAGGTTTGTTCTCAAGTCAGAACCATTGAGGATCTCCAGGTTTAACCTGGAACTTGAACAGAAGAAAATCATATTTCTTGTTCTCAGGATGGGAATTTGAAGTTATGAACTCAGACTTGCAGTGATGCTTCCTTTCTAGAGTACTGTTGTATGGTATTTACAAAGATAGTGGTTACTCATGTGAGATGTAGTACTAGTAAGTGAAAACAAGAACAGTAAGAATTATCTGTTACCTATTAGCTTTGTGTAAGGATAATGGAATGTCATAATAACAGACTTAGCAACGTTTTACCTCCTTCCTTCACCCAGTTGACACTAAATACCAAAACAATATGTTGTATGAGTTAATGGGTTGATCTTGCTTTTGTAATCAGAGATAATGGATGTGTTCTTTAAATATTTGAGAATTAAAATGTGTGTTTAAACTTAGAAATTGATTTATGTTTTAAGACTTTTATTATTAGCCTTTGCTGACCTTATTGCTGTGCAAGTTATCCATCCTGCCCTGGAAAGAAACTTTTCATTAGAGTTGCTCTTTTGCTTATGTTGCACAAGAGCCCTTTTGTGTTTGGTGGCTGTGTAAACACTTACTGAAGCAGGTCTTAGCTAACAGGATAAAATTTGAATCTAAAAGAAAATATCTTTCCTGTGAGGGTGTATGAGAACTGGAACAAGGTTCTCAGATAGGCTGCAGACTTTTCATCCTTGTCAGTACTCAAAACCTAACTGGAGGTTAACATGTTGTGTTAGGCAACATTCTCCAAGCACAAGGATGAGATAAGACATCTCTAGATCTCCTGTGAGCCACCAGTGTGCCCTTGTGGACAAGAAGACCAACAGTATCCTGGGATGCATTAAAAAGAGCATAGCCAGCAAGTTGAGGGAGGTGATCCTCCCCCTCTGCTCTAGAGAGACCACATCTGGAGTATTGTGTCCAGTACTGGGCTCTCCAGTTCAAGAAAGACAAGAAACTACTGGAGAGAGTCCAGCAGAGGCTAACAAAGATGATGAGGGGCCCAGACCATCTCCAGTGTGAGGAAAGGCTGAGTAACCTGGGACAGTTCAGTCAGGAGGATACTGAGAAGGGATTTTATCAATGTTTACAAACATCTAATGGGCAGGAGCCAAGCGGATGGGACCAGGCTCTTTTCAATGATGTCCAGTGACAGAACAACAGGTAACGAACACAAACTGGAACACAGGATGTCACAGATGATCATGAAAAAATTTCTTTACTTTGAGGATGGCAGACCAATGGAACAGGATGCACAGAGAGGGTGTGGAGTCTTCTCAGGAGATATTCAAAACCTTCCTGAACATTTTCCTGTGTACCTACTGTAGGGAATTTGCTATAGTGTGGGCTGGACTGGGTGATTTCCAGGTGTTCCATCTAACATCTACAATTCTGTGATTCCGTGATTTTTATATTGTAAAAGGTACAGATCCTCAGAGAAATGTGAAAGACAAGTGGATAGACAAGCTGAGAGTAATATGAAGGATTAAATGCTGTTAGAAAGAAAGTAACATAAACATTTATAGGTTTTTTTGTTCATATCATATTTTTATCCTTAAGCTGTCATTCTCCTGAACTGCCGATGGCTTGCTGTGTTTTTGAAGGGAGAAATGACAATGCTGCTGATAAAATCTTTCAACTTTTTCCTACTGTGCCAGTGACTTACAGTAACAGATGGTAAAATATATTTTTTGGTCTTTATGTATCTGATTTTCCAAGACAAAAATAAAAAGGGATGGCATAAGTCAGCAATGACTGGTTTAGATTCCTTCTATGATCCTCTCCTCAGAAGTGATTTGAAAAGAAATTGAAGTTTTCATACACTGTGCATGAACGGAACATTAGCATGGCCTTATTCCATACACAACACATGACATATATATCTCTAATAAGGTAAGCAGTTTCAGTAGGTGTCTCCTAATTAGCTATTTGCTGTATTTCAAAGGTGATTTATTGATTGGTTTTCCCTTAATTATCAGTAGGTGCTCTGCCTGTCAGTACAGAGAAATCCATTGACCACTTTACTGTCCTTAAAATATTCTCTGATCTAACTTGTTCTGATGCTTCACTGCCTTCAATCTTGCAGAATATTTACTCGAGCACAAAGAGGAGAAGTAGAACACTAACATTTTGCATCTCTTTTGCTGAGATAAAAGTAGCTACATATTGTCCATGTTAAAAAAAAAAAATAAAATAAAAAAAAAATCAGGTCTTTTTCTTTCATATAAATTCTGCCAAAAACACATAAGTTCACAGTGCGCTGCTGAAACTCTGACTCAGACCTCAATAAAATCATTGGGAATCTCTCTTTTTAATTGAATAAACTTCAGATGGGATACTGAATAGTCATGGCATGCATTACAGCCAAAGAAATCTCTTTCCTCTAAGAAGCAGAAGTGGCTCCCAAGGGACTTCTAATGCTGTTTTCGCTAATTCTAAAGATGAGATTGCAAAATAACACAGAAATAATTGAAAATACTTTTAGCACAGTTCACTTCTGTTCACAATTCACAGCCACTAAATTCAAGATTCAGCTGAAATGAGTAAGAAAGATGGAAGGAAGGAAGGAAGGAAGGAAGGAAGGAAGGAAGGAAGGAAGGAAGGAAGGAAGGAAGGAAGGAAGGAAG
>JAOWBP010002392.1:51066425-51081236 GCA_028571105.1 Tragopan temminckii
AAGGAAGGAAGGAAGGAAGGAAGGAAGGAAGGAAGGAAGGAAGGAAGGAAGGAAGGAAGGAAGGAAGGAAGGAGAGAAAGAAATAGACAAAACAACAAAAAAATCCTGTATGGAGTATGGTTTTTATGCGTTCAGACAACTGGGAGAATTTCTCTCCTCTCACATAAACATTCTGGTCTGTAATGGCTATTTATAATTTGAACATTGTTCTTGGATTACAAACTGAAAATACTCATGCATTAAGTAGATTGTTTACAAATTAAAATATTAGTATAGCACATTCATGTTATAGCTAAAACTAGTTTTAGAAAGATATATATTACTGCATAATAAATTTTCTTCTTACTAAAAGTGGTTTTGGGGGATCTTGACCTTGATATTTGCTGGTGAATCAAACAAGTGTTACTATTTTTTTTCACCTTCTCATTTTTTTATTACTCTTTTTCAGGTTGCATATTTTTTAAAAAGTGAGTATTCTTTAACAGAAAGAAAAATTACTGCAGTTCAACTGGTTGATTAGCAGCTAGCTCTCATAGTAAAAATAAATATTTTCTAACCCAGAAATGTGCATTAAAATTATAGTAAAGACTCACGCATTAGATATTATACATATTATGATACCATGTATCACACAGAAAGCCAAAGCCATAGAATCATATATAAAGTATCCATTACAGTATGTTATTAGAATGCTTTTCTCATGCACATAATATTTCAAACATTTGCCTTAAAATACGTTTCCATAAAATCTCAGGTGTCAGAGGGTTACCATATCAGTGTCTCTACTTTCAGTTCCAGGCACATCATTCAAGTGTCAGAAGGCTGTGGTTATTGGAACCTGTTACCATCTGACAGTATTTAATAGACCATATAATACAGATCACATTTCATCATCTTCCAGCAAGGGATGATACCCCCACAACACAGAGATACACTAACTGGCTCACTTGGTGCATGCTCACGTAAAGGACCTTGAGTAATGGAGGCTTCAATGATCTCTCAATGTTCAGGATGCTACTCAAGCCAGGGCTTAGGTAAAATGAAGTGGGGAAATTTTCAGTGCTGACTAGAACTGAAACTTCATCACAAAAATATTGTATAACCACAAGAAGGAGCCCAGGGGATGGTTTTCTTTTGTACATCATGGCTATGTTTATCAGTTTCTACTCCTGAGTGCTGGGAACCAATACAGGGAATCTGTACAGATCTTCAGCTATGAAATCAAACCAGCGTTTCTTTATGATAGTAACTTCAGCAGAAGCTGAAACAACTGTAAAGTTGTTGGAGAACCAGTCTGAAAGGTGTCTCATCCTGTTCAAACTAATTGTTTCTAGTAATCTTGTGGTTTGTTCAGGTTCAGAAGCAAAGAAAGAAATTAATGTTCCTTATTTTGACCCTCAGCAACCCACTAGCTTTGTGCATTTTTCTTTCTGAACAAGAAACACTGAATTTCCAAGGTAATATCAAAACGATGCATTGTCAGTAACACTTAGGAAAATCCCTGCTCTTATACTGTTAATTAGTCTTGTTACATTAATTGAAAACCATTCAGAACTCAGATTCAAATGGAAGGCAATCTGGGCAAGCTGCCAAGTAGGGTATTAGGGAGTAATGCACAATGCACCCAGCCACAGCATGCTGGAAGCAGCTCCCAGCGCTTCCCCCACAGCAGCTCGTGCTGCACTCCTATTCAGAAGTACTGCTGAGAAGCCATGTATTTGTTCTAAGTAATCACATTTAGTAGCGGTTATAATAATGAAAAAGGTGGAAAGCTTTTTGAAAGGTTTTCTGCAATAAAGAAACAAGGAAGGTATCCTCTTCCAGCGACTGTAAGGGTATACAGAGAGCAGACTGTAATGGCTAAATGCTCTTAGGAAATAGGCGTGCCTTCTTGTATGTGATTGCAATGCTCAGAACATATTTTTCCCCTTTTTTTGTTCCTAGTTCGGTTCTTGGAATAACGGAATGTCCAAAATTAATTATTCATCATAAATTAAAATGTAGAACTAATTTAAAAAACTGAAGACAAATAGGATCAGATATTCTGTTTACATGCAGAAAATAATCTCTAGGGTGCCCAAAATAAGGAAAAAAGGACTAGAGTGAAAACATTTTTAAGATGTATTTGCTCAGCTCTTTCTGAGTTCCCACTCTACAAGATAAAAAAAAAAAAAAAAGTACTGTTTAATGGCTTTCTCTTACTAAAAGGCAGAAGAACCATACAAACATAGAAAATCAGGAATTAAATGTGCATTTGAATTCCAATTTATGGAAAATTGCATTATAAGCTCTTGCCTTAAGGAAAATAAACACGTATGTAGGTGTAAGGACAATATTCCCAGTCAGCTGCTCTCTAACTCCCCAGCCTCCACAGAACAGGGGCGGAAAAATGCACAGTTTGGGATAAAGGCAGGAAGACCAGTCACCAACAAAGGCAAAAAAGATTCTACCTGGGGAAAATTAATACAATTCGTTTCCAATGAAAATAGATTTAAGAAGTGAGAAACGAGGATTGAAAGGCCTTCCCCCACCTTCTTAGGTTCAACTTCATTCCGTCTTTCCCTATTTATAGCATAACAGTGGTTGGACTGGTAAATGTGTCTTTCCACAAAGGCGCTGCCTTTTTAGAGCACAAGATACTACGGAGTTCATTCCAATGTTCCCAGTACCATCAGGTTTGAAATATGATTTAGTAATTAATACTGTCATTAAATGCTGTTGTTCATTGCTATAGTGTACTCGTTCTATTTTCTTCTATTTTTTTCCCACAAATATCTATTTTATAAACTATTCTAATTCCAGATATCTTATTATAGATATGATTGTTCATTCATGTCCATCATCTTTGGCTTTTTTGCTACTCTGAGTTTTCCTGTTTTTTAACTACAGCTCATTTGTTGACCTGAGCTCTTTTTGTAATAATGGAAAAGACTGGGTTCTGGGCATGTGTTTTGCAAAAATTGATGTTTGAATTATTAAATACAACTCTATTCCCACGTGTAATGAGAGACAAGTAGAAAATGGAAGCTGTCTATTATTTAATTATAGTACATACAATAATAATCAGTTGTCATTAGGACCCTGATTTTCACTGTTATGTGCAAATAGAGGAATACCCACTTCACTATACTGAGGAATTATGTGGCTTACAGAGCAGGACTGGATCCTTCTCATTTGTGCAAAACCAACCTTTTTATTTATTTATGGTACTTAGTGCTGGTAATAGTATGTCACTCAGAACTTTTAATTACACAGGGTGAATACACAGCATTAATAGGTATTCCAAGTTAAAGAACTAATTTACGAATCATTTATTTTGAACATAAATCACAATAGATGGGCATATTCTAGAAAAGGAATCAGAAACAGCACTCTCACTGCTAAGTGATGGCTGTTTAGACTGTGAGATAGTGCTGTAATTTTGAAATTAAATGCCATAGTCTCAGCTCTGTAATGGTAGAAATTTGTTGATTATTACAGATCTTTAAACAGTACTCAGGCAAATACTGAAACAGATTGATCACGCAAAGCTCACATAAACTAGAAGTGTTAAATTCTGCTGCCAGTTTCAGATGCTTTGAAGTAGTACAAGAGCAGAGCTTTAGCAGCTCCAGATAGAGGACCATGCTAAGCATTGTACATCCATGCAACGAAATGTCCCAATCTCAGCCTACTTAGATCCCAAGTGTAAAAGCTTCCTATTGACCAAGTGAGTGCTCAAAAGAAACTGTGCAAAGGCCACTAGTGCTAGAAAGATGCAAAAATTATAAAGTCTAATTGGTGTGGCTGTGCATCTGAAGTAGGGACTGGAAAGAAAGATACTTGTAGTCCACTGAAGATAAATAACATTCTGCTTGTTGTGGTGTGTGGAGAAAGACATGCAGCTTTCAAAGTAGCTTTGAAATAGCTTTCAAACATATATAGCTTGTGCTGAGCATGTGGTGCTAGTTCTCATGTACATGCTTTGCATACAAATAGAGTAACTAACCAATTAAAAAGGCAGATGATGGAAATTTTTATCTATAGGATTTTGTCTAAGGAACTGATTAGACATATATGAAAGGGAGGTGTAATTTTGATTCAAGTTGCTGGACAATCAACACAATGGTGCTGCCGAGGAAGCAGCAGACCAGTGGTAAGGCTTTTTAGTTGCCGTAGAAACTTAATGAAAATCCACAAGAGGTAAACCAGCCAATTTAGTCAGTTTTAGCACCTGGGGAAGGCACAACTCTGGTCATTATGAGCAACAGGAGGGGAGCGGTAGGCCAGAGACTGTGAGGCCTGCAGTGCTGGCTGGTGAGGGCAGCCATCAGTTCTGGCTGTTTTAGTAATAGGTGTGGACAAATGCGGCCTTTCTCTACCACCCACAACCAAACACAAAGAATTTCTAAACAAAACATATGTATGTCCCATTCAGCAAAAGAAATCTATTCAAGGCCACCTGAAAAACACACAAAAGCCAACTCCACTGCTAACAGACGATAGAAATCACAACACACTGCTTGCACCAGAGTTTGATTGCTGATGATTTCATGGCCGCTTTTGTCACAAGTCATAGAACTTCCACACACAAAAATGAGGAAATTTAAGGCTTTAACTCAAATTAATACCATGAAATGAGGCTACCAGTTTTCATGCAATTGAAACAATAATTTCAGGCTGCCACAGTTAAATTCACATTTGAAAGTACGACTTGGGTGTATGACTTGAGGGAACAGGAACTAAAATATAGACCAGTTACTTACAGTTCTGCTCCACAGCTGTAGACAGTGCTTGGGACTGCATATCCTGTGTCAGTGTAACATCCCTGGATGCCTCTTCCTCTTTCTTGCTAGACAAAACTGCAATGTGAATTCTTAATAATGTCTTGATCTGGTGCTAAAATAAGGAATTATGTACTGATAGTAATATACCTTTCATGCCCAGTATCTAAGAGGTACAAGTGCCCTCCACCTGAGTGTGCTATCAGGAAGACTTTTGTCCCATTAAAGCACAGAAATTGCTCTATGTGCATTCCTTGCTTTATACATCATGGATTTTTCACGATATTTGACTACAGAATCATATATTTAAGCCATACTACCACAGGTTAAACGAAATAATTTATAAAAAATAAAACATTTTTAAAATTGCTTCTACTTTCTTCCATTACAATCCTAAGGGTAATCTAATGCATTTGGGAACATGGATGTTTTGAACTACCTTTTCTAAGCTTTGCAGCATAAAATGACCTCTGTATCACCACCAGCTTCTTACAGGAGTCCTGTCAACAGTCTTTTATTCCTACATTGTGAACAGGAACATGTACAGAAATTAGAATTTCTCTTCTTATGAGGGAGGAAATAGTAGCCAAAAGACAAATCCACAGGCATTTCATTTCTGGATAAATACACATTTCAGAAAATGATATCGGCAAAAAAGCTAATTCCCTTTCATCTAAACATTTGTTTTTACACCTGTCATATAGGACTAAACATAGGCTCTTTCTGTGCTTCACCACCATATGTTGCCAGTTTCAGAGTGCAGCAAAAGAGGCTTCAAATTCAAAAGGTTCTATGCAAATTCCAGCTGCTAATAGCACTAATTTTTATGTTCTAAAGGGACAGATTTTTAGTTTGTTCTTGTAGTTACTTAAGGTATATTCAGACATCTGATGACACTTGTCTAAATTTTATATGGTATATTCATCCTTCACACCTGTGGAAGGCTCTTGAGAAGAATGAAGCCAGCTACGCATAGGAAATGTTAGCTCATATCAATCAGCACACTGTAAAAATATGTGAGCTGTTGCTTAAATGCATAGTTTCCATATAGCCAATGCTTACAGATTACATCCTCTCAAACAGAATTAAAATTATATCCTTGTTATTACACTGTTCCACAAGTAAAATGAGGTATCCTGGAAACAAATTTGTGCCTCCCAACTCTTGGGACAAAACTCTTGCTTTTAACCTGTACAAACAAACCCTTTTAGGTCAGACATGAAGTATATCCACAAGCAGACACCACTATGTACACACAGCAATGAAGCTTCATCAGAACAAGACTTCACTGAGTCCCACAGAGCAGCAGCCCCAGAAGAGAGCGTCTGTGGACAACTAAATATGCCCATTCCCAGCAACAGTGCACACACACAGTGTTTCAGGCTCTCATCTCCCAGTTCTCTTCAGGAAAAGAATCAGCCCTTTCATGCCTTTACTCTTATCAGTAATGTTACAAAATCACAAAAGCGTCGTATCTGTAATGCAGTCACCTGAATTGCTTATCTTCATCCCAGATGTTTCCTGGGTGAAGCATTTTCTCTGAAGCTTTCACTTCAGTCCAGATATTACCTAATCACAGCCTTTCAGATCTGACCTGCATCAGCTTGCAGACCTTCCTCAGTGTCAGTTCTGTCCTCTCTCTAAGAAAGTTCAGCCCAGTTAGAAAATCCTGGCTGCTTTCTTCATAGGAAAGAAAAATGGTAGAAGAAATGCTGTCATTACTACATTTTATAAGAAATACTTCAATTTTTGGCTTCCATTTGTCTCTTCACACACATTTCACACCTTAATGAAGATCTTAATGACACTATAATGTCTTAATGATCTCCCAGGGAATTATTTTTTTTTTAACTCTGTAGTTCCTGAACCAGGAAGTCTTTTATGTGCAACCCAAGCTCATGCTTATTTTAAAGAGTGTCTTTGTATCTTCCTGGAGCTCAGGGTTTTCTCCAAGAGTCATCACAGAAGGAAAAGGGATTTGGAAAACTAATACTACCATCTCACAGCTTATAAATTGTACTCTATAAACTGATGAGCAACAGCTGAAATACACAGCAATTCAAAGTCAAAACATTGCTTGATATTCAAGAATACCAATAGTCCTGGTCAGCAATGTGGAAGTCCCTCATGCGCCTCCTGAAAGTAACATTGAAACTACGCCACATATAGAACCCGCCTAAAAGACAATGGGAAAAGAGAGGGGGGAAAAAAGATGAGGAGTGTCCTTCGTCCTCAGGTGCACAACTTGAAAAATTTCAAGGAATCTTGAAGGAAATTATTTTCAGGAAGTCCTAAAAGAACTCCCCTTCTGAAGACCAGTTCCTGCAGGGAAAGATACATTAAGCATTCATTGTCCATTTAAAGTCCTTTCAAAAGTACTGGCCAAAGCTGGCTTGCATTTTCTCAGCTCTTCAGATGAACTGCCAGTTGCTCTTCTGAAGAGATAGGTTACAGAATGCTTTGAGATTGCTTTTGCTTGAAACTCAAATCAGGCACTAGAAAAGAATTATATAAAATTGTTAATCCAAAGCTTGTATAACAAGTGTGTATCTACTAACTTGTGTAATTTGTGGAACAGTTACATCATCCTATTTTGCATCTGCCTTTTTTTCTATTTTATGTAACAAAAGTGACATGAAAAGACCATCAAATAGGTACAGGACACATAATGATAAAAGATTTTATAGTCATGATTCTGGGAAGACTATGTTCCTCACAAAGCAGTTACACAACTCATTCTTAGAAGTGCTAATAAAATCTTTATGCCTCTCCTTCCTCACCCTTTCCTATCCACACACACGCCATCATGAATTGTTTAGCAGTGTTTTGGATAGCTGTATCTTATTTCATTTTCATAACCTGTGCTTGTTTGTCATTCACCTAGTTTAACCCGCTATTCAGTATATGTGTGAGGCTTTTAACAGCTTCATATAGATACATATATATTTAAGTGTATCTAAATTTCTTCTTTAGGTATGGGATCCTTCATTAGGTATTGGACTTTAAAATATTTCAAGTCAGGTCTGGAAATATTCTCTGCTAGGTCATCCTGTTCTGATCATACGGTCTTGTAAAAGAGCTTATCTGGAAACATGTAGATTATTACAGTGAACTACTGGGTTTCTAGTCTCTCCCAAAACTTTTAAATCATTTGCAGTAAAATTCCAATTTAGGCAGTCATAGGTCTTATGTACATTTTAAGAGGTAATCTCTTTAATCCAGTTTAAAGTTTTGCATCTTACAGCAGAGCATAGGCTGATCTAGTAAGGCAGAACAAAAACAGCCAAGCTGTACTGAAGATTTCCCTAGGAATTTCTTGGGATAGAAGACTGCCCAGAACACACTATCTTTTCCTCTACAGTCATGAATCATGGTTTTTTGCTTTTACTTCAAATGTACAGGTTAAGTACTCTTTATCTAATTTTTCTTCAAAGAAGAAATAAAAGCCACAAAGTAAAAGAGTGTTTCTTGAACGGAACAATGACAAAACTAAAACTGACAAAAGACAATCAGACATTTCAGTGCAACTTACTACAACAGAAAGAACAGCTTCACAAAATCCAAGAAAGGATTAGCTGTCTGCAGATGAAATTGCTAATATATAATAATCGAAGCAATATTGAGACTTTTAACTGAAAGATCTAAGAAAAAACTGAACTTGTTTAAGCCAATCATTCTGCAGTTGTTGAGGTAGCATTTAACACCTTGTAAGAATTTTCTGCAGATGATTTTTGGAGGTGTTTTCATACCATCTTCTTCAACCTGTGCTGCTGGTCACTGGGTACTAGAGAAGTGTGACTACAGATATGACCCACTGTGTCAACTCCAGTATACACGTTTTGTTGTTTTTCACTTTGCTACGGTAGCATAGCTTCCCATACTGAAAGTCAAAAGTACTAAATAAACAAATTAGCAACGTTGGAACAAAAAACACCTTAAACAGTATTTCTTAGTTACACGATAAGATTATGTGCAGTACAGGTGAATTCCTCTGAACTGGCTCATAAGTTTGCCTCCAAAAGACTTTGCCTCCTATAAACTCTGAAACTTGTCGGTGCCGCCTTCTGTAAATATTAATAGTGGCATAGGAGCGATGCCACAAGGAAAGGGCACTCAACCACCCCTAGGGCACTCCCAGAAAACTCACTGTCATGCGGCCTCTGTATTGCTTCTTCTTGAAGCTTCTTATAATCTGCTAGACGTAAAGAATCTTTGATATATACCACAACAGCGTGTGGAGGGTTGGCTGTAGTTACACCTTTTCTGCTACTTGCATTCTGAACACAGCATTTAAACATTTTTTGCAGCAATCAGGAAAGCCTCAGTGTACTTTCAAGCATTCATGGAGACCGACCTAACGCAACCTCCATCCCCTCAGCCAGCCTTCTCCATCTGCACTACGTAATGTACTCTTCAGTCACAAACTACTTGAAAACAGACGACTTCAAGCTCTCGATTTAAATAAAATAAAATAAAATATTCCATTTCAAAACTTCCAAGCATTCTAAAAGACACAACCCCAAATTCTGCCAACTACCTGGCAGCCTGATCAGGTGGTGCTTGTGCCTCGGTTCCCTGGGTAACGAGGACACAAGCTTGGCAACAGAGCACAAACCTGCCAGGAATAAAGCACGAGCCATTCCAGTTTTTTCAATGTCATTTTAAAATATCTCACTGACTTAAAAGATGGTTTAAAAGAGATGGAAATAGCTTTGTGTGTATTCTTCTTTTGAATCCAGGATGGAACAACAATTGTGTATTAATCCTGAGCAAAGCCAGTGATCATCTTTGTCCAGCTCCAAGCAGACAATGCTCATAGCACTGGAGCTAGTATGACACGTGTCAGTAATTCACGGGACTGGAGCAGGTTAGAAACTGGCTGCCTTGGTCACACAGAGAGCACGATTACTTAATGATAGCAATTTCCCAGTTTTACAGTTTGCAGCGCCAATGAAATATCACTCACGACAGTGGAAACAAGTCAAGCCTGAAGTGGTTTCTTAGCACAGAGAATCAGAGCTGGTTCTTCTAACTGAAAATCACGAAATTTAGTTCAGTGCTTAATTGCTGCACTGGATACCCAATCCTAAATGGATTTGTAAGAAAGTTTGGGACACCAATCCTTTCACATAACTGGAAGTTATGGATAAAACTGTATTTGCTTTTTCTGTTATCTTGACTCTTGATTCTTTTCTTTTAATGATTGCTCACAGTATGTCATTACTGTTCCAACTGTGAGAGTTATTTATTTGTGCATTTTTCCTAAGTAGCTCTGCTAATTCCCTAGTGAAAGACCACACATAAGAAGAGGGCTGCTGAAGCCAGCTGAAGATTTTCAGATCACAAGGAGAGGGCATTAGGGAAGAAAAGAGATACTGAAACCTCTCAAGGTTAGATTAAAAACTTCACCTTTCCTCATTAAGTGAGTGCTTTTCACATTTGTATCTGTTGTAATAGGAATTCATAGGCAGAAAAGTCATGATTTGCATTTAAGATTCTATGGATAGAAAAGATAGAAAGGCATTTGGTTTAGCAGGTAATGAACTATCAACACAGTATCTCACTAGCGCACAGGAAGGGAAATTATATCTGTATGTAGTTTACCCTGCTGCTTATATACAACTGTAGTGACGATTTCATAGATTTATAGGAAACGAAAGAGACAAAAAAAAAAAAAAAAAAGTGAAAGAATCAGTAATCAAAAGTGGGAAATGATTTTTAACTAAAAAAAATCTTTAGCCTAAAATCTAACACACAAAGGTTTTTACAGCTGAATAGCTTTCAGGCCAAAAAACACTATAAATCTATCACTGCTTTCTGACCTACTTTTCCATGGTCATGGCTAATTCGATCTTCTTGCCTTTCGTATCTCTCCGTCTCTGCCAACAGACAGATGAGCAGTGGAAGAACAGAAGAGGCAGGTTGGGTTAAGAGGCCAGATCAAGGCAAATCATCACAAATGGGACAGAAAGATTTCAGAGATCTAGTCATTAAATAAGCAGAAAATTACTCTTTTTAGATGAAGTCAAAGGGCATTATTAATACAAACATACTACGTCTCAAATTGTCAAAATGTGTCCAAGCAAATGAACTGTCTATGGATAATGTAACGTCTGAAACATTTATTATACCACATGTATAAAAACTAAATTCTACAGAATTTTAAGACAACTGAATACAAAGTAAACATAGTAGATATGTTGTAAAATGAACCTTCAGAAATAGGGGGAAAAAATGAGTACATCAGAAAGCTTTGACATTTCCTAAAAGAATTACTGTTATTTTTGTTTAAGAACTATGTATTTGTTTTGGAACAGAAATAATTAGTAATATGTGAAATAACCCAGAAAACATGCATTTAATTTCAAGTCATTTGAGTTATTTTACCTGACCTGAAGAACAGAAAATAATTCTGTAAAAATCTAATCACATACCACTTTTTTTTTTTTTCCCAGGATAAACTTTTCATATGTTCCAGTCTCTATTTTATGCCCTGTTACAGCAATTTTATTCTGATTTAGTAAGTAAATGAGGTTTATGTAACAGCACTGACAGTAGTCATCTGACCTCTGTTTTCTGATAACTTTTCATTCCACTGACCACTTTAAAATAGATGAAAATATAAATTTATATGAATGCATTTGAGAACTAACAGCTCTTTGGAGAAGATAGGCTCCAGTTCATGCCCCTCTTTAAAGCAAGACATTGCATCTCCATCAATTTCCTGCTAGCCAGAAAGCATCCACGTGGACAAAGCCAACCTCCGCATGAGCTGCCCTCTGCTCAACCAGAAGGGAAGAAAGGGGAGGGTAAGATGTGGGAGGAGGAAGGGTAAGGGAGCCCAGAATCTAAACTTCCAAGAATTAAGAGAGTCCAAAGGAGAGGTTACTTGACATGTAATTGCACTGCCTTGATTCTGAGGACCTGCATTCGCTGACCTTGACCCAAATGCACAAGAAGCCACCATCTACACAAATTCACACTCCATGTAAAGGACAAACATGATAGTAGCGCCTGCTTACAGACCTAACTAACTCTTAAATGCCTTCCACGCAACCTACTGATTTGGCTGGGCATGTAGCATCTCATGCAGAGGCTGGCACATAGTCCATGTGTATGCTGTCTGGCTAACAGAAAACTGCCAGGGCTGCACTGTCTAACTTGTAGGAGGGACATGGGTTTGGGTCTAGCTACCTGCAGAGCTTCTGCCCAGCTCCATCTTTCTCCCTGTTTATCCTATCAGGAATACACTTCCCAAAGGTAACTACCATGTTTTTCTTCATCTACTTATATTACACACAAAGTACATTGCTTACTTGCTTGAGATTGATTACCTTTCTGAGTTGAAGGCTTTATTCCTCCCTGAAAACTGTACCAGGACTAAGGCAGATGTAAAACTGGCAGGAGATGAGGCCTGTCAAAAAGTGTGCAGATATCTTCACAGTACCACAGTGTGCACGCACTCATGTAATCTTCCTTTAAGGCATGTTTGGACTTCTTTTTCTCAGTCCTAAATCAGCTGAGTGGATTTAGTGCATTTCAGTTAAAATCACAAGAACCTACAGGACATGTTTCAGCCAATTGTCCCAAGCCATACACTCTTATGCTGTGATCTCTAGGGGAGCTGTATGCATTTTACACATCACCAGGAAACATTAGCACCTCTACTATTGTTTTTTATAGCTTTACAGAAAATAATTTTAGTTTGTTTGTTCTTGGCTGCATATTTACTTTTTAGAAAGCTGCCAATATTGGAAATAATAAGTAATCCCCAAGTGCTATTTTGCCATTTTTTTTTTTACATTACCTTAGCAATCCCCTAGCAACAACAACAACAACAACAACAAAAACCCTTAATAACTACTAAGTTCTTACTTCCCCAGGAAGATGTGGGGAAAAAAATGACTAATTTCCATGAAAGATTTTCTTTTATTAGAAAATGATGATGAATTTTCAACCAGTTCCAGATGGCAAAAGAATAGAAATACAGAGGTATTGTGCAGCTCTATAGTTAACGTTGTATGGAAGGTTCAAGCAGACCTTCAAGCTGATTAAACACATTTGGTCTCACAATTTAGTATTCACACATTTGAATAAACATCATTCTTCCGAAGATGACAGAAGAAGACAGACAGTTTTTTATTTAAAATATTATTGTAAATCATAGGTATTTTATTCTGCACTCATCTGACCACAAAGTGAAAAGAAAAAGAGAGAGTTAATTTCACTGCACCTTCCAGCTCAAGATTGTTATGAAAATGTATTTCTTTGAATTAAAAACTGAAGCTGTTGTTTGCATAAATTTTCTTTTTAGCACATATTTTAGCAGAAAACAAAGTTTAAAACAAACAAAAAAAAGGAATTTCAGGAACTTACATTTAAGAAAATTACAGGAAATGAACATTTTCCTATAAAACCCTCTAGGACTCTTAATTTTTAAAAACATTTCTTTATACCACGTAAAACTGATACATCTAAGAAGATCACTATCTCCTTCTACCAATTTATCAAGCAGCTATCATTTAGGTACAGAATCTAGTAACTCTAATGGTTTTGGATGTGTTTTTTTCCACTTTATATCTAACTCAGCTGAGAGGCAAAAATACGTGGAACATTGATTAGATATTATTATAACTGGATGTCTGTAAGTTTAACTGTATTGAGTAGCCCAGGTGATAGTAAAAGGGTTCAGCTGATGTGAGTACAGTTGCTAACATGCAGTTCCAGGATTCCCAGATGTAGCATAGTGACCAATTTTAAATCTGTATCTAAAAGAGCAGATTCTGCTAGGGAAAAGTACAGATACAATAGACAGGAAAGAAAGTTCACCTTTGAAAACTGAGATTTTCACAAAAATAAAATAAATTAAAATAAAATAAAATAGGTATTCACTGATGCTAAGAAAAAATAGTCTTATCACAGTTTTCTGCTTCTGTATAATTTTTTTTGTAAGCCATGCGCCCCTCAGTAAAACTGGAAAAATTTTTCCTTCTCTACCAAAACTTCAGAAATATGCAATAGATATTAGTATTTTGCCTTCTACCCTATTTACTGAACTATCCTTAGAAACCATGCCATCTTTTTAAACAATCAAAGTTGTTCATGTATTTTTATACTGCTTGAATGGTTTTTAAAAAAATATTTTATAACTTCTATTAAAAATACTATGCGTCATTTTAGACTGTACAGACGTAATAAAACATTTAGCATAAAATTCTATACTTCTCCACCAAAAGGAATTATGAATCTTCAAAGGTCAGCTATAAATACTTTTTCTAATGCCTTTGTGACTGAAAAGAGCTTTGTAATAATGAGTATAATCTTTGTCTGTCTAGATTTTCCTTCTCAAGGAAATCACAAATTGGTAATTTCTTCCTGTTAAATTGATTCCTTTAACTCTTTTTTGCAGGTACTCTGCAAGATGCACTCTTTCATTGCAAAGGAGAAAAAAATAAATGTGTAAAAAAATGAATAGCTGGTATCGTTGCAAAGTAGACTGAAAGATTATCTCTAGGAAACAACAAAAAAAAAGACTTCAGGAAGACAGACTGCAGGAAAAAAAAGGAAACATTTCTGCTTCAGTATTTGAAAGAAAGTGAAACATTTCTGGCTCAATATAGAGAAAGCGGAGAAAAGCAGATAAACAGATAAGATTGCTGTTTTCATTGTTTCTTTAGATGGACATCACCCAGTGTTGTTCCCAGTCCCAGAGAAGACGCAAATCAAGTCCTGAAGGGCAAAAGCAGCTGTGAATAAATCTTATGAAATCACAGTTTGTGGCTCTTTTTTCATGAAATCTGTACTTATGAAAAGGTAGTGAAGATGTTACAGAGCTCTCTTGCAAACCTATCTTGCCTGCCATTTTAAGAGATGCCATGGAGCTTTCTCTATTTACTTAGTGTTCTCCTTAATGCAGAAAACCAAACATCACTGAAACAAGGAGCTGAGTAAATAAGTGTAAGGTAAAAGAGTGTAATTGAATTCCTAGCACTTACGGTTTGGGGTTATTTGGATGAGAGGTTATTTTTTAAAAACCCCTCTCAATTTC
>JAOWBP010002392.1:51081336-51099896 GCA_028571105.1 Tragopan temminckii
AAACCCCTCTCAATTTCAAGCATTTAATTTTTTTTATTTTTTTTTTTTTTATTTTTTTTTTTTTTTGTTATGTTTATTTTATGGCAACTACTGGAGAGAAAAACATACTGACCTTTGTGGAATGAAAAGCTGTTCTGGGATGGACCTAGCCAGTAGCGTTAGTGACTGTCTCACAGCACATTCACTTCCCTGTGAAGGAAAAATTCCTTGAGATATAAACATATCCATCTCTAAGCTTTTTCTATGTGTCCCTCATACATACATAAAATGTCCTTAAGATAACTACCTCTAGAAGACAAGCTGAGACTTTTCTTGATGACTCAAAAAGAACACTCCTGAAAAGTTTTTATAATAAAAAAAGGACCTACACAGATAATGGCAGAATTAAGAGTCTCATTTTTATCTGAGCAGACATACTGAAAACCGTTCCTTTAGTCTGTATGTGAAGACAAGAAAGAACGTAGTTTTTTATGTCTCAGCAACTTAGACTTCAGAACCCCAGGGATGGATTCTGCCTCTTTGAGGGCATCAGGTTACTTCTCAGTGAGAAGAGGAATCATTTTTCAGGTTGATGTGGGGTATACACTCATCTAACAGTAACTCAGTGAGGAGAGAGAGGATTTAAATCTCTTCCTTTCAGCATGAGTCAAAACCAGTCAGAAAAGATAGAAGAGTAAGTGGGCTTTTTTTTTTTTTTTTTCCATAGAAGTTGTAGCAAATGCCATCAGTTGTCCCTTAAACTTGCTTTAATGATCTGCCAGCAACAAGCAGTGCTCAAAGGCTGAGTAACGAGCCAGATGCAAGCTTTCAACAGCTGCCCAAGGAATTGCATTTTGCAGCCAGAAGCAAACAACACACACCAAAATAACACAAAAGTACTAGTGCTGTAAGAACTGAACAATACCTGACCACCGTATGATTACAGATAGAAAGAGGGAAATTCACTTTGCAAATGGATCGTCCCCAGCCAGAGCTGGGCAAGTGGAAGCAACCAAGGAATTGCAGAGTATTGCTGAAGTGTCTATGCACAAGCAGCAGGGGTTGAAATAAACAAACAAACAGATTAACTAGCTGCTGTTACTGTTTTGTACTGAAACAGTTTTGAAGCATTCCGTGCATGCAGCTCTATTACAGAAATCTGAGCATTATTTCATATCAAGCAGCCATACAAGGGTAATAATTTTTAAAGAGTACTAAATATTGATGTTTCCAGTGCTCAAGTTGATGCAGCAATAATTTATTTTGTCTGTACTGTTGCAGTCAGGAATGCACTACGAAGCTTTATTTCATGATCTTCCAGTCAGTTTAACTCAGCATGGAGCCACACCACTGCTGAGGAGGTTGAGCTTCTCTCCTTCCCCCCTTTCCAGTCCCTGTCCCTGCTGCTGTCCCAGCATTAACATTCAGGGGAACATGTGGTGAACCAGAGACAAGACTTCTCTGCAAGAAGACGACACAAGCATTAATCCCTGCACAAGGGAAGGGGCAAGAATAAGCATGCAAGAATGTGCCTTTCAGTAACAACAATGAGTTGTGCCCATTAAACCGCTGTGGGATCTGAGATCCCCAGGTAATGGTTGCCACAGAAAATTTCACGATGGCATGAGCAGACTGATGCCTGCTGCTGCTTTTCGTGGGGTTGGTGATGGTTTCCTCAGCTACCTCTGGCATCTTCCATTTCCGCCTGATGCTTCATACATTTTTCTGTTATTTCAGCTATTCAGCTGCACTAATCATAGTTATTCCAGCCTCATTACCTAATTGCCCATTGTCATCCTCGTTAAATCCCTCTCTCTTCTTTTTTTTTAATAGTTGTGCTTCTTACTGTACTTTTTTCCTGAAAGTTGAATAAGATGAGTTGATTCCCATTGTGTCTGCCAGAATAGGATGTGGACTTAACAATAATGGATGAAATCCCTGTCCAAATTAAATCAAAAGCATAACCCCCTCTGATTGCATTGCTGTTCTGATTAACCCATTGTCATTCAAATCCAAGGGTTTTGCTAAGAGAACTGCAAGCCACCATTGTTTTCTGTGTATCAGCGCTGTTATTCGCACCATGGTGTCCCCTTGTCAGCGTGGGTCCTGCAGTGCCTCTGCCCCACTGTGATCCTCCATGGCTGCCCTTAACGCTAATTTGAAGACATGGAGAATCAGGCGGAGGCCATTACGGCGCAGCGAATGGAACCACTGTGGTTAGTAAGGGCTTCATGAGCAAGTCCATATTACAGTGTCATAATACAAACATATAACTAATTAACTAAATAATGAGGAGAAGACATAAAACAGTTTCTTATGCCTGGGGAATGATAGAGCCTAAGGCTCAAGTAGAAGCTTTAAATAAGTATTCATTTGTTTTCATTAAGATAGGTTGCTTTATTCTAATATACATTTCATATTAAAATTAATTATAACTTACATTGGATTCTGCAGTTATAATTCATATTTTCTGCTTTATATGTCACTCACTCATTAGTTTCCTAAATAACAGAGAACACACTTAGTCAGTTGGCATTTTCCAGTGTTTTAATTGCCTGCTGTGATATAATTATTGTGACATTTTGGGATGTTTTTAACATCCTGAATTAAATATTCTGACATCCCACAGAGCACTTCATGAAAACAGTCAAACTGTATTCAAGTCAACAGGAGTCTACAGTTGTCATTTAATATTAAAACTATTTTTGACATATAAAATGTAGGTAAAATTGAAGTATTTAGCAACTTACATCTTGTATCAGTTTTCATTTTTTAAATTGCAAAATGTTTTTAGAATATAATGAATATCTGCAGATCTCAAAATACTGCATTAATTTGCATTTTATTTTCCTTAGAAAGTCATGAAATAATGCTACCTATGAAGTTCTACCTGTGAAGCTCAACTTTTAGAGAATTCTCACTGTAAAATATGCTAAACTTATTTAAAAATAATTTTAAAACTCTGATTCACAATGGTTATGAACTACATTATATATTTTAAAATAATTGCACTTTCACACACACACAAAAAAAAATTTATGACAATTAAGATAAAATGCTTTGACTTCCAGATTAAAATTCATTTCTGGAAACAGTAATTGTTTAATGGATTACATGAAGAGAATGGCATATGTCAAATAAAGTGTTGTGAATCAGTTCCTAAATGTGTAAGAATAAATAAGAATGAGGTGAATGAGAAATTTTTAGATAATAAACAGTTATTTCCCTTAGTCCTTTCAGCCCCATTTTGCAACTAGTTCAGAAATTTCCCACTATATACTAGGAGAGCATGGAAGAGGTTTTGGGAACCACAAGGCAATGAGTACAGCTCCGTTCAGCCTCCAGCCCAGCCTTCTGCCTCTGCCACACTGCTGCAGAGATGCACAGACATTGCCAGGGACAGAGAAGTCGGGAGAGCAATGAAGCGAGATATTGCAACCCTGCAGTCTCCAATTAATACCTGGTCTCTAAGGAGTTGTGCACTGACTTGTGCACAGCACTGTATTATATTGTGCTATGGTCGAGGTAATAAAAAACGCAGGTATAACTTGACCCTTTCCTATGTGAGTCCAGCACAAAGTAGTGCCATTGTGAATATGGCGCTAAACCAGAAGCTGTGTCTGGTTATTAAATGTAATCTTAAAGTGAGACTTGATGCTTTAACATACACTGAGTGTTTGATTTATATTTAACGTTGGCACCCGAAACACTCAAAAATAAAACTCTCAGTGTGTATTCTGACATTTCAAGTACTGAATAAAGATTTTGCTAACAACTTAACTGCAAATATAGTTATCCTATAATATTTACCAAGCTTCGAAAGTTTGTCTGAAACTTTCTGTAATAAAAATTAGAAATGCAACACTATAATGCTGAAATAATGATCCACAAATCTTAAACACAAAAATGGATGTTTCTGCAAAAAAATATATTGGCCTGTTAAGTGATCAAGATTCAGTCTGTGCAAGATGAGCAACAGGGTCAAGACCCTACAGGTTGTGTGGAAAAGCACTAGTTGCTAGTTTTCAGAACTGAAAGTGAGGAAGAAGCAATAAATAGGCCTCTGCCACATTGGCATTGACTTGATAGCAAGAATACAGAAAGCAAAGATCTTCCAGCTTCTTAAACACAATGCAGCAAAATTTTCTAAATCAAATGAAGTGAAAAGATAAAAGTGTTGCTCAGTGCAGTGTGTGCAAAATTACCGTCCCTTGTAACTTCAGTGGGAACCCAGAGAGAGAGATTATAGAGCTAGGACTTGGGAACAAACATGTAGCAAGAATGTTACTTCTGTGTATACAACTACCCATCTCTTCTATATGCTATAGCTTTATTTCTATGACTAATTACTTACTTTATATCTTTCTGAGAGTAGGTTGTTGTTGATTCATATTGACTTGACCATGTCCTGGTGTATCTACTGCAATAAAATGCACTGAAATAATCCCAGTATATGATCAAAGCATTCAATTACCCAGCTGACATTTAGTGCTGACACTCTATCCTCACATCAAACTTCCCTGCAGACTTGACGTTTTTTTTTGTTGAAATCGGATCTCCATTTTTATTTCTTTAAAACACTTCCAATGAGTTAATTACAATTCCAAACAGCAGATGTGTGTTTAGCAGCCACAGGATTTGCACTGATATGATATTTGCTCAAATATTCTGTTAAGTGGAACTTGTGCTGTTACAGAGCAGCAAGAATAAAGAGTTAAGAAATAAGAGATCACAAATAACCTTTAGAATTAAACTCACATAAACAGTCTGCATTTATAGCCACTAGCAGACTGACACTGACCTTATTTTATCCCAATTCTGGGTCATATCTGAATATGTTAAAAGATCAAAGTGTCCTCACCCATATCAGCCTCACTGAAATGACCTACTAACACACTGTGGCTCCTGTTCGGCTATGCACCTAAACTGTCTGTGCATCCCCTCTTAACTGGGCCCTGAAGTACTGCTTCATACAGCTGAGCCCAAGGGAGACTGAAGCAACCACTTGTAATGAGTGTGGTAAGACCCAGCCCTGAGTTAGTTTTCTCTTCTACCTGAAAGCATTGCAAGGCAGGAAGATGGTGACAGATCACTGGAAGTAGGAAATGGTTACCCAGAAAAGCTTATTCAGCTGGTTATTTGCAGGCACAAAATCTGAGGGTACTGAGGTTTTTAGTTTGAGACTTGATCAGCTGACTCTAGTCAATTGTGAAGCAGTATTTAAAACCCAAAAACCATTAAGAGCTAGAAACAAGACTTCCCAGAGTCTTTTCAAAACTTTCATGAGATATGTTTCTCAGGAATATATATTACAGAAAAAAAAAAAAAAATGCATCTTTGTGCTTATGTATAGAAAAAAATGCCATAAGACTCTTAATTTTCTAGAAAATCCTCCTAACATAAAAAGTCAGTGCTCTATTTCATTCGTGACTTGCTTCAAGGTAGTGTGGAGCTGCTGTCATACTTTTACTTACATAGTTCTTTCAGATATATTGAAGTGATATATGAGGCCATGAGTAAAGTCTCACTCATATTTCAACATTTTCAGACAAGGTGCTTCACTGTTAATAAAATGGAACTGGATCATTATCTTTACTGAAGGAAAATTACACTGGGAGAACACACATTAGTATTTTAGTCCAATCAAAAATTAGTGTTCTCAAGCATAACTTTCACTCACCCACATACTATGCTCTGCTTCACATTACAGAGTGCAAAAGGCAGAGCTTTTTCAGATAAATGTATGCTGGAAGGTATGCTCCAAAGGTACACCTAATGTTGTCTGGCCAGGAAAGTCTTAAAAAGCATGAATAACAGAGATGTAGGTCCTGATCACTCTGCAGAAGCAAGGTGTGAAGCCACATCCTGATGTGATCACCATTCTGACCAGAAAAGTGCCATGGGAGCCTTCATATTTAAACATACAAATCACTGAAAACCAGGATTTCTTTCTCGTCATTGTACCTTCACCTTTCAGCTAACAAACCCTGACACTGACCTCCCTTACCTCCATCTGCAGGGATGTAAACCTCCCTCTCTCTGGCCAATATCTACGGCCATTAACCTGGGAGTAACCTGGGGGACAAGTTGCTCTCTTTATCCTGCTGACATGGTGGCATCATGCAGAAAGGAATTCATGATAAATTGGATAGGAAAGAGAGAGCTCAACCCTAACTTATAGGTTAGGACATTTCTGTCAAAGATGGGAATGCTTGGCGACAGCCTGTGAGTAAATAGTTGTAGCTGCCATCAGAGAAAAAGGGATTCCTTGCACTGGTTTTGGAAAAACACTACAACCGCATTTTGCAAGGGCCTAATCCTGTAGTAAGTATTAAGTGTGCTCTGAGGATACCTCCCAGATCAAGCTGCTTAGAGGATTTGGTAGAGAAACCGTTCCCAGACTGCTACCAGTCTGCAAGACGGCATAGGCAAGCTCTGAGCAGCCTTGAGCACGCACAAAAACAAAATTCTGGAGGCACTTGGACCTTTAAAGGTAAAGAAAGAAATTAAAGTGCATCTGGAATGAAACAGCTGCTGAGCAAGGTCTTCTTGGATTGTATTTTAAGTTTCATGATCAGAAAACCTTTATTCAAACTAGTATCTGATCTCTGTGATTTTGAAGTATATAAGTACTGTCCCTCTAAAAGAAACAGCAGGACCTTGAGAAAATAAAGACAAGTGACCTATGGGCAGGAGCAAGAGCAGACTGACAGAAGGTGATATGGGCTGCAGACCTCAGCAAGGCAGCCCACAGCACTGCAGCCAGTAGGCAGAAACAGGAAAGAACTTTTGGTATGCGCTTAAGTTCACTTCTAATTAGGAAAGTGGGTAAGTGGATGCTTGAAGTTAATCAGCTACTTAAGTGCTTTCCTGAATTACAGCCATGCATTACTAGGCTCCATTTTATAACTGTATGCAGAAGCAGAGAAGGAAGGTATCCAGGTTAAGGGAAGGGGATATAGCTGAGTAAATTCTACCCATGCTAGTTCTGTTGGCTTTCTTATAATGCTGTCAAACCACCTTGACCTTTATTTAGAAATCTGTTTTTTGTCATTTGGGATCGATACATGTCCAAACAATAGACTATTTCTGAAGGGTAAAACATTTCTTCCTTTCTCCTTTGCTTTTTGTTTTTCTTCACATAAATTTTTCAATTTCTTACTTCTGTCACTAAATAGTTACAGTTGTTAGGACTGCAGTAATTCCAACTATAGCAGTGCAGTGTGTGTGGCAGAGAGCTGTTTCCTGTCCCTCATCCTGGTGAAGCAGATTTCTGAGTAAATATTTACCAAGAAACAATATAAGAACACTGTAATTAAATTCTTAATTTTAAAAGAATGAGAAATAAAGATGATGTGATTAAATTACGTTAAAAAAAAATCAAAGCAAATAAGAAAACGTGAGGTAGAGTTAGTACAATCCTATTGATCATTATTAAAAACAAATAAAAAAGATCATTTCTGCTTGAAAATGATCATTCAGCAGAATATTTCGCATTCCCTGAATTCATTCAGAAGCCCTTCCACACCTCTGTGTTTACTAAACATTCCTCAATACCACATAAGAAGTAGAAACAATATTGCCAGCTATTCTAAAAACCTCTCAGTTTCTAGCAGGTGCAGCTTACTTTGCTCACATCAGAATCCTAAAGTGCAGAATGAAGCCAGACGCAGCTCCAGCACCAACAAGGCCACCTTTTAGACGAGAGACTGACCTTTGTTCTTCAAAACTAATGCTTAGGTTGCTAACTGCATTTCATTTCAAAATGTAGCAAAGTAACCCAATGCAGATTATATATTATATTTGGTGAGACTCTTTTCTTCAGAACAAGAGATACCATACATTGCCTCAATCTTGTGTATTTTAAACCAAGCTTTACTAAAAATTCAACTGTGAAAAGGCTCAAAAAATGGCTAGAGAATGACAACAGAAACAACTACTTTGCAGCTGTAGATCTGAGTGAAAAAACAAGGGCACATTTATTTTTTAGATATATGTAAGTCCATTTATTTGCAGCCAGGTAGGCTAGGTTGGAACTTTTGGAAGGTTGCTACAAGAGCAAACACTTGTCCATAGAAACCCTTTTGTAGGATCAAGACTTAAAGTTATTCAAAAATAACCCAAATTCAGCCAGCAACTTGAAATTAGATCATTTTAACTTATTTTAAAGCTCACTCTGAGACACCATAGGTTTAAAACCCCCAGAAGGAGGTTCCATTAGACAAACAGTAATGAAGTAGAACAAGCTTATCCTGTAACAAGAGCAAACTCAGAAATATTAGGACATATTTTTAATAAAGGGCTTGGAAACAAGTACGTTCCCTGCCGGTAAAGCCTATTAGGGGCTGAGATTTTTATTGTACTCCATGTTTCTTACCCAGAAATTTCCCAAACTGAATGAACTCTGAATGAGCTCCTCAAGAAAGCCAACTTATCCCCATTTCCTCTGAGAGTTGGTAATTTGCATGAGAACAATATTGGAAGTTAGCCCTAACTCACAAATCTGTTTCCAGTTTCAGATTCACAGTACCCCCTTCTTCAGACCAATCCCCCCTTTCTAAGAGGAGACTGACTCAGGGGAAGCAAGACTTTTTTCTCATCACCTAGTAAATAAAAAACACCTACTGTACTGATCCCTCTCCCAGTGCCTTCCTGCTCTCAGTGGCCTCCTCCCTGCTGGCCAGGGTGCAGCAACAGCTGAGCACTGAGGCAGCTGCTCTCACTGTGCTTGGTTGGGCTGGCTAACCACACATAGCATAGAATAAACTGTGAACAAAACGTGTTATGCGCTATCATGGTGGAACAGGTTATAAACCTAAACTTGGGGTATCGGGTTAGGTAACATTTCAACATTCTTTTTCTTTGTTAAATTTGTGCTCTGTCTTCCATTCTGAAATGTATCTCCTTTTAAAAAAAAAAAAAAAAAAAAGCTCTTTTCTGGCACCCATTTGGGTGGTTGATTGGCTTGTGTTTTACATTACTCAGTACCTGTGCTGGGTGAGTATCTGAATATATATATTTTTCCCTTTGTCTGATTATTCTCAAGATGATATGTTGAAGTATTTTATTCTGGGCTTTATTTTTTTCTCTTAAACAAAGATCTACTGAAACTGCCTACAGAGCCCACAGTATGTGCTGGAGGTTAATTGCAACAGAGACAGGTCAGCAGATCTTCAAGCAACCTGTCCATAAACTCCAGGATACTTAATCATCCTCAGAGATAGAAGCGAGGTTATGACCAGATCACTCAGTGTTTTAAGGAAAGGTGATTTCTAGTTACTCTTTCTCAAGCAAGTTAGATCTAAATGAAATGAAAGCTCACTAAAATGAAATCTCAGGAAGTTTTTTTCAGCTTGTACCAAGAGGATTTCCTTATAGCCTCTTGCTCTAAATACTCTTGCCTATCACTGACAAAGAAGTAAAACTTGCTGTCAATATAAAATTTTAAAAATGGCCTCTGGTTCATGTGATGAAATGGAAAGAACTCTACTTCTCTGTGACTGAATGCCTCTGTAACCACAAGGAAATGACCTTCCAGATGTTATCCCATGTCCAGAATCACTACCATCTCTTAGGTTTCTCTCTTTAGGTAGGCAAACTATATAATATTTTCTGCTTCTAGTGGGAGCACAGAAGCAGAGTTCTTCCGTAGGATGAACTCCAGATGTAGAAGGTTTGGAAAATCTCATTTTGGTCAGAACAACTGCAGAGAGATGAGGGAGCGGCTTATGACATATGTCATTTTATGGTCTTTTAAGGTATTTGAACTTTGATATTATTGGAAATATAGCACAACATTTTAAATCCTCATTTGAAGATGTGAAGCATTTGACAATGTTGTGGTTAACAAGGAATCCACATACGATGATTTTGTTTGCTAGGCCTCACTAAAGGCTGACAGGAGGCTTGTTCCTGCAAGTAGTGTGAGTCCTTTACCTGAAGTAATTTTACTTCTAGTATCTCACTTTTGAGATTTTAAAAATTCTGTTCTGTTTAAAGCACATTGAGAAGCTAGAATACAGGTCAGCAAAGATCACAATAGATAAATAAATAGGAATTGAAGAATATGGCTTAATTTGTGACTGTAATGCAGAAACACCCCTTTGCTACCTATCCCATGTATGAGAGGCTTAATTTTCTGCCTAAATATTCCTAAGGCATTATATCAAACCTGATTTTTTTCCTTTCAACTGCTTAATGGATTGGACACCAGAATGTAATTGAATACATTTGGTGGTGAAACATATCTCTTAAAATAAACTTGTTATTGTTTGTTTGATTAAAATACAGTTTCTAGGACTATTTGAAAGCCCTCACAAATGCTGATAATTTTTAACAAAGGCAAGAGGGAAAAGAGAGTCTCTGCCTGGTCATCACGTTTTTTTTTCCCAAATAGTCTGATGTCCACCTAGATCATGGGAAATCCAGAATGTGTTATTTTCTTCCTTAGGAGATTAGTATACACTTCTCCAAGTACTGAAAAGAACCTGATGATTGTTATACTACAGAGGGCTTAGGGCAACGCTTGCTTGTCTGTTGACTCAGATGCCCTTTCATTTTACAGCTGTCCTCTTTGTATGGATTAGCCAAATATTTGCATTGCTTATTTGGTGATTAGCTGTATATCCACATAGGGCCCTATCATGAGGGTTTGTCTTAGTTCAGGCTTCTACTTGATTTGTTCCTCCAGCTTGTTTTCGTCCTATATCTTCCTCTTAGTTTTTTGTCATCTACACATATGTACAATTATCACCTTATCCTGGACATGGTTCTTTTATCATTAAACTAACAGCACTATTCAATTAGGAAACTCACGGTTTCATTTCTGAAAAACAAAATCCTTTCCAAATCATATATTCTGTAGAAATCAGTGATATGTGTGATAAAATAATATTTACAGTTAACGTTCAACTCTTTTCATATCAAGATGTCCTTGGACAACATTGACTTCTCACTGGGTCATGTGCCATATAAGACTCTGGTCATGATAATTTTGATCAGAAGTATACTCAGGTACTCAAATTTAACAATCAGGCCACAGATGGCTGTTAATCTAGTCTTTGACTAAATTAATTGCTTTCATAATTGGGTACACATGGAGCTGTTTAAACACTAAGCATGGTGCTCTTAGGTATCTTTAATAAGAGATAGTCTGGCTGTTTTAACTGAAGCTTTGAGCAGCTGGGAACAGCAGGAGAGTGTGTCAAAAGAAAAAGCAGAGTGGGGATTTCTTTTCTCTGCAGAGTTAAATGCACCTGTAAGTTTAGAATGGGCATGTTTGGTTACATCTAAGAAACGCTTCATAATCATGTGGAAGTAGGAAACTTTTCACTGCTATTCCCTCACTGGGCACAGAATTAGCTTAAATTTTTGGGTGATTATATGTCTTGCTAGTGTCACCTATTGTTAACTAGCAGATAACCCACATGTGAAAATAAAGGGAAAGGAGTTTAATTGCTACTTGCAAAAGCTTTCTGGTTCTTGGGAATGCAAACCTCGTTAAGGCTCTGGCACATCTAGCCAGGACCCTGTTGTGGAGAGGGCTCTGATCAGTTAGAGTGTGATGGCTCTTATAAAGGGAAGTTTGATCACCAGTGGAATACAAGGGCATGGGGATTTTGTACTGGAATTCATATGCTTACATACAGAAGTTACCTATGTATCATAACAAGCTGTGCTGACATTGTCTGATTTCTATCTGACAAGCCAGCTCTGTCTTAGATGACCTTAGTTTTGGAGAGGTCAGTTTTCACGTACACGTGAGCTCCCACCCAGCACCCTTCAGACCCTTACAGAAATGCGCAGGAATTCCCCAGCAGCAGTCTAAGCCTCTGTCTTACAAGTGACATCTGAATAGGCTACACCAAATAGAAAACATTTCCACTGAAATTCCTCATATCTCTGAAAGCATAGTGAAAATTCTGTCAGTCAGACTCGACTTATATTGTAACTAACATGTTTTCCTATACTTCTCTATGCTACAAAAAAAGTGCAAGATATTTTACAAATTACGTTTTCTCTGATAAGAAATATTGATCCTGATAAGAAATATAGATCTTAGTAGCAAAAAGATAATATATCTAATAATCTGTTGCCAACAATAATGCAAAACTGTTGTACGAGATCAGTGTGGAAATGGAGCTGAGATTTATTTTAGAAGTTGTATTCTACATTTAAAAAAAAAAAAAAAAAGGAGCATTCACAGGGGACCAGGCCACTGCTGAGGAACTTAATGAGTTCTGGCAGAAGCTGAGGAGATCCTTATTCTGTACCCTTATTTCTGCGAGGAGGGAACTTGGCAGAGAAGCTGTCTGAAATAGAAGTGGCTGTGGAAAATCTATAGAACAAGTTACAAAAATAAACACTAAAAATAAATCACTAAGACTTGAGTATTCAGAATGAGTTCTAAATGAATTGTACAGTGAAATAGCTCAGTTACTACTGGAAGTGTGTGACTTCTATACTTCTAACCTGTGGACTGGAGATAGCATCACCAGAGAACTGCTATTTTCAAAGCACAATTAAAAAAAGAAATAGATCAAGATCAAAACTACTTCTGATTTTACAAGCTAAGTAACTAGCTATTCTAATTTCATAGCTCTGTAGACAAAAAGAGAAAATGTTGGAACCTATTTTAATCAGCAGCAATAAATGTTGTTTGTTAAAGATATTTACAGTACCTCCTTTGGCTCTCCAGCCTGAACAACTAACAGAATCACGCTGAAATCTATTTTGTGACAGTAACATCTGGCTGATAAATGTTGAGAGAAGTTGACTGTGAGAATGCCTAAGAGAATTAACTTAAAGAGGTGTTACTTGTTACAAGGGGAGGCAAGTATTGTGAAACTTCATCAACCAAGTCTGATGAAGTGGTGGTACACTCTTGGTTTGTAACACTGTTTACTCGTTTAACACAGATCTATTGTTGTTATTTATTTTTTTTAGCATAGTAAAGCACTACAATTATAGTAGTCTCTACCTTAAAGAACAATATGTTGCCAGCCCTTACTTTCACATCACAAATTCTGTTATGTATTTAGGCCTATCATAGTGGAATCAGGTGAGGACTGAAGACTCTTGACTTTCATTTCAAAGAAATTCTGGCTATGATTGTGTAGAAGAGGTGAAAAACCTCCCTTGATTCAATACTAAGCTGAAAGGCAAGAAAAAAATACACAATAGAAAGTAACACAATCGAGAGGCTGGATGGAGAAGCAATATATCTGAATCTCTGAGATACAGTGCCCAAACTAGAAGCAGCAGAATCCCAGCCTTGCTCCGATGTGGCTACAGCACTTTCACAACACCAGCTTCCAAGCCAAGTTTACCTTTTGCTATGGGCAAGGCACTGCTGGGGAATATAGATACTTAGTTGTGAAAGTGTCCTCCAAGGCAATTGGTGAAAACCCACACACTTGTATTTTAAACATAAGGAGGAAAGGGAAGAAAATTACAGGCATACCTTCTCTTCTCCTCTAAGAGTCGCACATACATCTCCTGGAGAGATGCTGGAGACTTCAGAGATGGTACCCTATGCTCTGCTCCCTGGGTAATAGCTGATGGAGCAGCCATTTGCAAACTGAGTTTGCCACCACATGTGAAATACTCTACCTCCCTATTTACACTGCAGTCCTTCCAGAAGGTACCACCTTCTCTCTCTGGTGCTCCAAGAGGTCAGTGTCTTGCCCTGTGCTCCAGTGGCATTGCTGCCACACAGGGAAACCTGACCAGTGTGGTGTTTCACGTAAGGAGGAAGAGTAGTGTCAGTGGAAAATGCTCTCCTTAGCTTAAAAGGTAGCTAATCTGATGCCTGCAGCAGAACTAGCAGCCCTTCCATCATTTAGCTTTAGTGAGAACTTAGCTAGCGTAATAGTAAAAGTCATTCATGAGGACAGGACAGTAAACAGTTCTTTGTCTTTTCAGTAATAGCATAACTTTGAATCATCAGCACGTGCTCTGATGGCTGGCTCAGTATTTCACATCCATTGCTAATATTAAGCTGCAATTAGCGATCTATTCTCTCTGGGTTTAATGGCAGTATATTTTCAGCTGCAGAGTTGCTCTGGTGATGGCATACTTAAATTACTTAGCCACTTGGGAAACTTTAGAGTGAGTGAGTGACATTACTCAGCTGTGTGGAACATGGGATAACAGTTTAAATGAAAGGAAAATACAGCAATACTTGATTGATAGTTCTATGGAGACATCACTTAGGAGTATATATAGGATTTTACCTTCCCTGTAAATTTAATTTTAATAGTCAAATAATGACATGTTAAAACAGCAGCTTAATCTATAGAAGACTCATTTTTCTCTCTGTCTCTCTCTCCCCTTTTTCTTTTTTTTTTTTTTTTTTTGGCATTTCAGGTTGGCTCCCTCCAGTTATGCACCTTCTTCTGTCAGGCTAATGCTGAAACACAGGATTTATCATCCTCAGAAGAATACTTAAAAATAAATGTTTTAAATCAGTACTGAACATAAGTTTTTGCACTTCTAGTTGCGAAGTACTCTAATTGGTTTTTATAGGATAAAAACCCAGAATCTTTCTTCCAGTTTGCATATTAGCAGTTAATATCAACTTGCAAGAACGTATTGTTTAAAGCTCTATTTTCTCTACCTTAATGTCCACTGAAATTATGCTCTGCTTTGAGAAGCAACTCTGTAAAGTAAAATTTGGAATACCATTCTGATCTGAATATTTTCCTGTGCAACCTACTGTAGGGAACTTGTTTTAGCAGGGGAGTTGAACTTGATGATCCCCAGAGGTCCCTTCCAACACCTAGGATTCTGTGATTGCTTGTGTGAGTTGATTTGGAAGAAACTCTTTTCTTTAGCACGGTAAGTGAACATTCAGTATTAAATTAGATGAATTTTCTGTATAGTAGAGTATTATCCTTAGCCTCTAAACAGTAGTGATAAACCAAGACCTGAAAACAACCTTTGAAAATTTCACTCTGTATTCTAATGTGGTATAAACTGAAAGCCCTGTTCATGTCTTAAATAATCATGTAAAACTGGACACGCCTATCATAAATACTTAATGTTGATCTTTATTGTAAATCTTTTTTGCTCTGAACACTGTTAGTTTGGTACGTGGGGTCACATTTCCATTGAATCAGCTGGTATTGATAATTTGTTGGTATTCTCATGGGCCTGGCTGCTTTTTGCCAGGTTAAATGGCCTGATAAGAGAACACCCTCTCACGCACATTTGGGTCCTCACAGCTTCAGGAGCACTATGGCAAGAATGTACAATCAGAATTTTTTTATCTTCCTTAATGAGGGATAAAGATGTTTGTGAAAAATACTCATATGTGGAAAATACTCATCTGTCTGGAATAATCATGTTTCATGTGCTTAGAATTAGATCAATAACATGGGCTCAAGTACAGCAGTGACTTGATTGGTTTACTGCTGCCTTTCTACTTAAGGTAAGCTTCACTTTATGAATTTCTTGGTTGTTTTCCCTAGCCAGAGATTCAAGAATATGTTTTTGGCTAAAAATATTATTGTACATTTTGAAATTCACCTTGGCTGTCTTTCTATTAACCTGTGCAAAGACACAGCTGTGCATGTATGCTGGAAGACAGGGATATTAACCAATACTGATGAGATTCCCAAAGACAGACCCTGTAATTAAGAGGTAGCAGTACTTTTCATTTTACATGCTGCTGAAAAAGTGCAGCCACTGAATACCAAGGAGTTGTGCAAGGATAATATTTTTTGTTTTAAGATTTAATCTTCAAGGCACAGAGAGCCCCTACCCAGATGTCCACAACTAATCATGCAGGATTTCAACCTTTATAAAAATAATTCAGTTCTTAAAGCTGTTTTTGATCAAGGTTGTTACGAATTCTGAACCATTAGATCAGGCATAATCTTTTCACCTGCGCTGGTTGCCACCTCGAGCAGGTTTCTTGCAGCACTCCTGCTGCACTGTACTGCCAGCTTTTCGTCTGCTTTCTTCTTCTGGAGGCTACTTTCCTCCTTCATTCAAGAAAAACAAATAGGCTGTATATCAAACCTGGAATAGTGGGATATCTGCTAGCAGTAGGTGAAATAATAGGTCAATTATTCATGCCTCAAACCATACGTATCCAGCTACAGTGGAAAAATATTTATCATTCCCTAGCTGCCCATGCTTACCTCTCTTTTGGAAGTTGCCATCCCTTAGGAGAAGTAGCAGAATTAAACATTTGTTGACTATGCAGCCACAGTATTTTAGAGTACAGTGTAAATCTGTGAAGTTCCTAGTATTTTAGTATCTAAGATTGTGAGGAAATTCACGGTATTTTAGCACATAAGATTGTGACCTTTCACGTCTTTATAATGTACTAAATTGCTGGGAAATATATACTGCATATAGGTTTAAGTAGTTACATACTGACAACCTAATTTCACAGTAGTTATTAAAGAACCATTGTCCAGTTTGGCTAGATTATTTAAGCGATGTCAGCATTTGTTGAAAAGTTTCCCCCAGTATTTCTTTCTTAAACCCTTTTTTTTTTTTTCTTTCCCTGCTGTGGTATATTTTTCAAGTATTAATAGTTCTCTGCAATACTTGGTCATAAAGCTATCGTACAACTCTTTACTTAACCCTTTTGGTTTACCAGAAACACTTTCAGTTTCCAAATTGTGCTCATGTAAGGGAGAAGGCTCACCACCTCAGGATGTATCTGGCAGTGTCTGAAAAGGCTTTGACTGTTCACATTAGACTGTTTCAAATATGCTTCATCCTTACCCCAGCTTCCACAAAGCAGTACTTTGCAGAGCTGTCTGTACAGGATGGAATTTCACCTTTAGGGATTAATTATAAAGAGGTTTTGGTGATGAGCAGTTTTGCAACATGTCAATAAGATAGTTAAATCTCTCCAATATATGTTCAAGAAAATTAATTTAGACCGTCAGATTGTGATAGGGATCTAGTGCCAAACCGTAAGCTACTTCGACTACACTAGTATATGGCAGATGAAACATGTATAATGACAATTCCTGTAGCTTTAAACTAAGTTAGCTGACTTGCTGATCCCTTACAAATTAGGTAGGGCAATCAGCTAAACTGAACTAAATCAAAATTATCCCTTGCTGCCTCTGACATCAGTCAGTCTTGCAGTTTCCTTGTTTAGAAAAGCAGGATCAAGTCCATACAAGCAGTAATCTCTTGGCTGGGAAGTCATTTTAGCAGAGAAGGAAAAGCAATTAATTTAAAAATAACACCCCTGATGGTTTGACTAAGCAGGACCTCTTGGTTGTCTGGTTAGTTTTAGATTTGGAAGAATAAAATATCTCAAAGGGAGGGAGTTGTTCAAAACCCCATCTCTGGCATGTCTGCATGGAGACAGTATTTTCAGAAGGCCATGCAATAGAAAATCCAGGCAGCTAAAGAAACCTGTTTAGAATTCTTTCCTCTTTCTTCCTTCTCCCTGAGACCTGCCCACCAACTTTCTGATTGTGTTTACTTTTTTTTTTTTTTCTTTAATGCCTGAAAAAGTCTCTCAAAGAGGAGAATCTTGCTATTACAACAAAAAACGTGTTAGATGAACAAAACAAGGAGTGTCTTCTCTGCTCCTTATTTAATCATGGGCATCTCAGAAAAGAATCTTCAGATGCAGGGTATGTGTGTCCCCATGAAACCATAATCAAAACTATGATCACCTGAGCAATTCCATTAAACAAACACTTTTTTTAATTGCTGGATTCATTAAGCTCAATTAGCTGTTTTACACAAGTGATAACGTTTACTTCTACAAAAACTGGTCATTCGTATGGTCTGTTTTCTGGGTGGTCCTGTGTGTAGCCAGGCATTGGATCTTATGATCCTTATGGATCCTTCTAACTCAAGATATTCTATGGTTCTATTAAAAAACTTTATAGGGAAAAAAAAAAGAAAGAAAGAAAGAAAGAAAGAAAAAAGATGTAACTTGTCACCTGTTACAAAGGCTTTGTTCATTCCTGTGGGAGCAGAGCCACTCCTCCTCACTCCTCCTGGCTGTGTTCTACATGCAACCCCTCAGCACATCTTTCACCCCCAAAAACACCTCCAAGGATTTCTGAAGGAAATATCCACAAAGCCTTGCACAAGAAGCAAAAGCACTACAGATTTTTTTAAGCTCATCTTGTAGCCAAATAAATAACTGAATTTATAATCTCTCCCACAGAGGATATTGTTAGTTTGAGATAGATGCATTCTACTCAGATATGGATGCGTTTTAGTTCGTGTGGGCTCTGATGATGCCTTTCAGGAGTTACCTTGAGCTTTGCTGTTTCCCTGTGGCAGGGTGGGCTATATTTGTTGGTGTTTTGAAGTTCAGTGCAAATAAGACACGGGGCGCTCACAGATCTGAGGAGAAGGAGGGAGCAAGGAGGCTGCTGCCTGCTAATTATTGCTGGCTGATGTGGGAAAAGCCAGCAGAGGCAGTGGGACGTCTTCCTGCCTGCAACTCCCATCCTTGTCAGTCCTGTAACTGGGCACGCACAGTAACGAACGGCATTTCTCACAGAAGCGGCAATGCGTGCAGGGAGCGCTCTGATCGGGGGAGTCTGGGGGAGGCACTCAGGGAACACCTGAGGAAACAGCAAGAG
>JAOWBP010002392.1:51100677-51112644 GCA_028571105.1 Tragopan temminckii
GCGCTCACCGCGCGGCATCCGGTACCGCCGTCTCCGCCGCTCGGGTCGAGCTGAGGTGTGGAGCTTTTGTTGTCTTTATTTATTTATTTATTTATTTATTTATTTTTGGTGCGTAAGCATTTGGATGCCTGGGGCTGCGCGTTTGTATCGATTCGACGGAACTCTCCTGCTTAAGGAAACAGAAATCGCTGATCTTGAGATAGCGTTGTCCGAGTCGGTGATGTGCGCTGATGGCTCAGCCCAGGAGCGCATCTCGGTGTAACCGAGAGAACAGGCAGCGCCCGGTGCGGCCCCGTGCGCTTGGGGCACGGCCGGTGCCTACAGGCAGGTACGCTGCTGGGGATCAGCCTTGTCATCTTCCTTCCCGCTGCTGTGGATCTGCGGTAACCCGGTGGCTGCTCCGTGCGTGGTTTGGAGCGCTGCTAAGCACCTGTTATGGCACCTGTGGGCGTTAAGGCACTTGTATGTACTTGTGCTCTTCTTAATCCTTCAGGTGGAATGTGGTATTCCTTAGGAAAGGAAGCCTGTTTCCATATTTTATATATATGTTAGGAAAACCTGTAGAAAGAATGTTGCTTAATTAGAATATGTAGGAAGAGCTTCCTGAGCGATGTTGTAGTAAACTGAAACCTGGTGAACTGATCTCTCACAAGTTACACGTGAAGTAGCCACTTCTCTGCTTCCATCTCACTTGATGACATTTCAGTTTTAAATCTAAACTGGAATCCCAAAAGGCCGCTCGATAAGCGGAGGACTTTGAGCCGATAGGAGCCTGCTGCTGGGTGCGCTCAGGGAACGCAGTCGCACCTGACCGGCGCACACAAGGGCTGCACGGAAATGCAGTGAGTGCTCCGTGAGATGAAGCATTGCTGTAGATTAGGACCTCTGCTGGGCAGACGTGTTGTGTTTGAGGAACTTCTTCCAACTCGTTTTGGGTGCCTCTTTTGCTGGGATCTGTTAAGTGTAAAACCAGAACGTAGTTACTTACACTTCTCTTGATTCCTTTTTGTTATCACTTCGTGTTTTTTTTATTCCAACCAAAAGGAGGTGGCTTTTTAGAGTATAATTTCTTCATATAATTGTTTTGCAAAATACAGTTGATAGAAAGGAGCCCTGTATTATGTGATTAGCGGGTGCTAAGGAGGAGGGACATGGGCTATGGTTTAATAGTGAGGAGGAGCTCTCCAGTAAAAGCTGTTACTTGCTGCGCCAATGGAACAGCCTGTGGCTGAGAGCCTAAACAAAGTGGTGGGAAAGCGACTAGTCAGGGTAACGGTGGTAGAACACATGCTTAGAAATGTTATGTCAGTGCTTACAAATTCTGTAATGTTAACTTCTAGATTAGCTCTAATTAACTTTAAAAACAGAAACGTTTAATTAGTCTAACTCAGCAAAATATTCTTTATGATTTGAAGAGTCTTGCCAAAATTAGTTTTGTCTGGAAGGTCTAAAGGAGAGGGGAGTGGATATGATTGTTGATATAATTTATTTGGCATAATGTAGGGGCTTTTCTCCACTTTTTTCAAGAGTTGTACCTGTATAGCAAAGCAAGATAAGTGATACAGTCAAGTAGTCTCCAAGCTCTTGAGCTAGCTTCATGTCTAGGAGGAGGGAGTCTTGTAAGTTATTCTATCCTCATCAATTCTTTTTTGCAAAATTTGATGAAAGGTGATAGAACTTTGTGAATTATAATTCGTCAAACATTGTTAAGAACTGAAACAAGAAAGTAAAATGTATCGTCTGCTGCTCGCCCTTTGAATGAACAACTTTGTTTTGATGTCTTGAGTCATAAACCGTATTGATATAAATTTGATGATTGCATTTCTGCAGTACAGTGTTACTTGAGCACCTTGAAATCCTTTGTGTGTGAAGGGGGTCTCATCCACTTGCTTTATGAAAATGCTAAACTGAGCCAGCAATAATCCTTCCAAGACACTGATTGCCCAGCTTGAGACTAATAGTCAACAGATTGTTTGTATCCCCAACAGCAAGATAGAAATAACTCAGTTGTCTGAAGTGCACTGTTTGCTTGAGGGTCAGTAACAGTTAGAGACCTCTGCTCCAAGGGCTCTGTTACTGAATAGTGTTTTCTTTGTTTGTCAAACCCTTATTGCCGACGTGAATGTTTGCATGGGTTTAAGAATTAAAAGCTTGTTTCTTGCCAGGCTATTATGTTAATTAGTGACTTGTGGAATATTACTTTATGTCCAGGTTCAAATGCTCAAGCACTTAAAGTTTTGAAGAGAGAAACATTGATAAAATGTTACTGAAATTACCAAGAATTGTTACTTGATGTCTAATGTATTTGAAGGTACAAAAAAACCCAAACAAACAAACAAAAAAAACCAACCTCTTTGTGTTATAAATGAGTGGAATGTATTTACATAAATCCTAAATAGGTATGCAGTATGAAATGGCTGTTGAGATGGTAAGCTTTGTGCGCGTTGTGCTGAGCAGAAAGCATTCCTAAGATGCCAAGGCTTCTCCTTATGCATGTGCCTTGCTCCTGAGTACTTAGCTTTTGCATGACTCAGTTTAAAACCAGATGCTGTTACAACTCATCTGTGGATCTTGATTCTGTAGGTCTTATGTGTAATGCATGCTAACAAGTACTCTTTACAGACATGGTTATGGGTAAGTTCTGTCCTTAGGTATGGTCTTTTTTTTTTACATAAGTAGCAAAGAAAATAGCCTAATTTCAAGTCTGTATGTTCATGGAAACACAACCAAATTCCACAGTGATTGATATTGAAATGTAAGTTATGAGATGTGGATCAATGGCTCAAAATTCTGTTTCAGTGCCCTGTGAGTAAAACTTTGCAATGTTCAATTCATTCCATTTGATTGAGAGGCTTTGGTGTGGAGCTATAAATCTTGCTTCAGGCTGTAGTCAGCCTTAAGAAGTAGGATTTATGCAGTTCTCCAAAACAGTCATTGACCTCACTGATCAATTTTACGGGAACCTTACAGGTGAAGAGTTGACGGGTTTGTTGAGTCCACATAACTTCAGTGTGGACACACAGAGCAGACCTGGTGATAGCTGGGCTGCGTAAAGACACTACAGCACAAACTGGTGTTTTTTGTTACGTTATCACAGTATCTTATGCACAGAGTGCAGTGCTGTAACTTGAGACTTCTTAATGAAGAGTGCCAGGTAACTTCAGGCAGGGAAGCTGAAACTTTCTTGCTGGGGCCTTGTGTTGTATTGTGAATATGTGAAAGACAGTGAATAACCTTTCATTGTGGAAATTAAAGATTTTAATAATATAAGCAACTAATTCATAACAAATAAATGCACCTTTATTTAGGGGGAGGATGGAAGTTCTACTGATCCTTTGATGCAGCTCACATCTGACAGCAAATAGCCTTGCTATTGTTGCTCCCTTAGGAAAACTGAAAGCTGATGAAAACAATTTTTTTTCTGATTGTGAAATAGTCATCTCCCTTGCTTTTATTGTCACTTCAGACATTTTTCTTGCTAAACTAGGATACATCAGTGTATCTAATTCTGTTTGTTCTGTTTTAATGAGTCTAAACTTTCAGAGGTGGCGTTCTGTTTTGACAATATTTGAATTTCTGCTCCAGCTTGTTCTTTTTGAACAAGTTCAAGTGCACTTTCCTTGGAAAACAAATTCCCCTGAACAAGAGATTTGTAGCAACTATGTTTGGTGTTATCTCCACACTCGCAGCACTCCTGCATGAACTGTTCATATCTTTGTTCCCACAATGTGGACAACTGTTCTCACTTTCCCTGTGGCTGTAAGTACTCTGCGGCATGCTACTGGCTTTTGTTGTTTTATAATGCCACTGCAGTTTTGTGTGCCAATGTAGTATGTGGTCTAATGATTCTACTGTACTTCTGTTATGTTGTCTGTCTGCTAGTGGTTGCTTTGGCCTGGTGCTCTTCACCTGTCAAGCCACTAACAGACTGTACACAAGAATGGTCTCAAAATGATACCTGCTTTGGAACTTTTGCTTCCATGGCGTTCTACGTTCTCTAAACAGCAAACAAGCTTACTACAGCTATAAAGTTGTTATCCAATATGAGCAGTAATACCGCTAAGATTTTCTTGGGCTTCTGTCTTGCTTTAAGCTGTGATGTGAAATTCCTAGTATAACTCCAGTGTAAAACAGGTAAGAGTCTGAATTGGAGTGTTATTTAAATGTTAGAAGGAGACTAGAAACACAGGATATTGAAGTCTGGAAGGGACCTCTGGAGGTCACTTTTTAAAAGGAAGCCACCTTTTTAAGCAGAGGTATCCAGAAAAGGTGCCCAGGCTCACATTCAGGCAGCTTTTGCTGATCCCCACGGAGGAGACTCCACTGCCTCTTGGCGATCTGTGCTAGTGCTCTGTCACCCACACAGCACAGTTGTTCCAGTCCCATCATCATCTTGGTAGCCCTCCTTTGAACTCTCCAGCACATCTGGGCCTCTCTTGCACCAAGGGGTCCAGAGCTGGACCCAGCACTCCAGGTACAGTCTCACCAGTGCTTAATAGAGGGAAAGGATCATCTCTCTTGACCTCCTTTGCCGATACTTTGCCGAATGCAACAGGATTTAAGTTTAGACTGGAATCTCAGCGCAAGTTCACAAGCAGTTATAGATGCTGTTAGGGGGATGGTGTCATGCAGGGACTAGCTCAAACTGATACTGCAGAGTTGGAATTATTGAACATACTGCGTCATGAAATCACAATCTAAAAGTATAGCGAAGTGCTGTCTTGCATCATCAAGCCTCATGGAACCGTTACTAGAATGGAGAAGCCATAATCCTGACTGCATGCTCCTGCTGCACATGTGTTTGTATCAGCATCCAGTGGACCACTGACTGATCTGCTTTAACTTGGTGCTCGGTTGTCAGTTTGAGAGGAGCTACTGGCTTGCAAAAAATAAAGAAATCTGAATGCTGGTGCTAGCATGAGGAGGGGTGTGGGATTGTGTGATAGAAGTGGGATGGATAACAGCAGAAATAAATCACTGGCTCAGTGTAGCTGCTTATGGCACTATCAGCTGGCTGGGATGGAGAATAGTCCTGGACATACCATTCTTATTTCCCATTAGATAGTCAGACTAAGAAAAAATGGTTAGACCCAATTAGTGTATGTATGTCACTGGATGTTGATGCAGTGTATCACATGAGCTATCTTTAGACTAAAATGTGAGAAAACACATGGGACTGACTTTGCTTGTGTTGGAATATCTTTGTTTCAAATATATGGGTTAAATGAGCTTCTCTCTCACAAGCCTTTTCAGCTCATCAGCTCCTCTCTCTAAGTCATTGCCTACTGCTGTCATGTGTTTATAAGTATCCTACTTTTTTTTTTTCCCCGGGGGTACAATATAAGAAAAGTTAGAATAGTGACATCCAGAGACTTAGTTTAAAAAGCAGGTGGGGACAGAAATGCTCTGTATTTCTAGCAGTAGATTTGAGATTATTTCACTGATCTGTTGTGGACCTGCAATTTTAAGAATATATGGAGCTTTTATGAAAGGCAAAACTCTGCCTGCTATGCAGAGCATGCGGAGGGGAAGCAGCGCATTGTCTGAATTGTTTGCACTCAGGATAGAAGTGTGTTGCAGAGCATACAAGTAAATATACTTGTCTTGAGTAGTGTGGGTAAAATCTGTGCTTGTGTTTTGTGCTGCTAGTATCTAGATGGTAGCAATTCAAATTTGAAGTGTTCCTAGGAAGTGCTGTAATCTGTCTATGGTTTTAAGCAGAGCTCGAACTTGTGTATTGTATGTTCTTATATGGTAGCTGATTATTTTTTGTGTGCTTGATGGAGAGCTGAGAAATTCAAACTCTGCAAGTCTTTCTGCATTGTACGTACTAAGATGGTAAAGAGTTTCTTAAACTGTAACTTCTGTAAACAAAAAGAGATGTTTGTAATTACAGTTCTGCTGTCAGTTTTTACTGAGCTGTCATTCAGTAACTGTAATAACTGAAGCTACAAACTTTTGTTGTTCTGTTGATGCGTAACAAAATTTCACTATTTCTTCCTGGACTTATTGTACTTTCCTTCATGATTTATGTGGACTGGTATAAAGATTTATTCATTAAACTACTCAATAAGCTATACTCTGAAATTAATCTAGCTTGCAGCTAACCTGGCAAATGAGGGGGAAACGTGTCAGGAGAAAGAAAAAGGAAGGAAAGGTCAGAATTAGTTTAGCTTGGCTCAGCTTCCTAAGCAGGTTTACTGTGTACCTGCTGTTTCTCCTGAGTCAAGTGTAAGTGGCTTCCCAAGAGAGAACAAGGCTTCTGATTTCTTTTATACTTTTTTTAACTGCTTCTTTTAGCAACAGTGTTTTTGTTTTTGAAGAGAGTTTAAAATGAGCCAGAAACTAAATTGTCTGAACAGCATCCTAATCAACAAGATTACAGCACTGCTAACAATAATGCCGTTCTGCTTATCCTCCCTTTGCGACTGACTGGACCGATCTAATAGCCAACTGCCCTTCTGTTACAAGTTGTTTTGGGGACCTGCAATGATTTTTGTTGCTCTGGTAAGTTTTCCGTTGAGTCTGCTGAACTGGTTTGCTATGGTAATAAGCACTAATAGTTGAGCAAGGGGGAAGAATAGGAGTTTGTCACGCTGATTGATTTATCAGATCAGCTCATGCTGTTGAGGAGCTGTATTCCAGTTACTGGCAAGTAGCCAGGACTCATACGGCCTACAGCTACAATGTGGAAAATTAGTACCTCTCCCCCTCATCCACCCCTGCCTTTTTTATTTCTCAGCTGTATTATAGGGGTGTTTTGTATAGGTAGTTACAATGGAGCTCTTCTTCTTGAATATGATTCAAGTATCAAGGCTTCAAACGAGGTTATTATTCTAACCTTTAGAGTTCAGTGTGTTTATGTGCAGTTTGGGGGTAAGCCAAGAGCTTTATAGACTTCACTAACTTTGACTTCTTTGTCCTAGCTAGGACCTTGTCTTTCATGTTATCTGTGTACTCAGAGGAAGCTTTGATAGGTTGGAACGCTGATAGAGAACTGAATTTGAGTTTCATGTTTCACTATCAAACTCCTGAAAGATAGGATGGCATTAAATTTAGTTACCATATATTCTGGAGGAGACTGAAAAGCTTCTTTGAGGGTGTGAAGTTATTATGTGATATATCTTTTTGTCACTACCAATCTACCACTTTATCCTTCCATCTGCTAAAGGCATAGAGAAGCCAGGAAGAAAGGAAGAGAGAATAAGAAAGATGGATGTAGCGGTTCATCTATTTAATACTGTAAGGGAGTATATGATGTATTACAAGGAGCATGGGATTCTGAATCTGCAGAAGTGCACTGAGTGGTAAAGGTTGAATCTCCTTTTTATTGGATGTGATCAGCTTCATATGACTTCTGAGATCAAAGATGCATGTGGCAAGTAGTCGTATTTTTGTCTCCACTTTTGGCACAAACCTGATTCCCATGTAATGCCTTGAAACTGAATTAACCCCCTCCTATATAAGTGCTTTATTTCTCCACGAATTCCTCTGAGGTCTGCATTGTTACTTTTAAATTGTCTGATTGTCAGCATCCATCTAGATGTATCACTGTGTTGTACTGCAGGGGTGAGAGCTGGGTAAATGTCACCAGATGTAAATCTGTAATTTATTTTTTAAGGCCTGTCGGTAAATGGAAGGTTGCAGAACTTGTAACCTCTTTGTTTCTCAACTATCAGATTCTGTGCAACTCAGTAGCATCTTACTCTTGTAATACAGGACATCCTAGCTTCTGTTGCAACTGGAGATCACTCATATCTTAGGAGTGTTTCTTTGGAAATAATTGCTGCTTTGCTGTGTTGTATTCTGGAGTGCTACCTGCTAAGTTTAAAAATGCTCAGTTTTCAGATGATGATACTTATCTTCCTCGCTCCACAAGTCTCAGCTTCTTCAAACCATCAAGTTAAAGACTAGGTAAATTTTTTTACGTAAAGGGTAGTAATCACCACTGTCATAATTCTACTGCTTTATAAACTAGATTCCTAATCAGAGGGTGGTGTAATTAATCCAGGGTTGAATATGTGGCTACTGTTCAGAACTTCTGTTGAAAAAGCTTTGTAGATCATGTTTGTGTTATTCATGCTAAAAAAAGCTACAGCATTAAATTCCAGATTAAAATATTACTGCTACAAAACCACTGAGTATCTTTGATAATATTGCTGCTGTATATTGTGCAGAATATAGAAAGCTATTCTTTTGTGATTGGCGGATTGGATGCAGGTCATCTGCTGGGGGAGAGAAAAGTAAGATCTACGTGAGGCATACAGCTGCCTTAAACTGCTCTGTATAAAGTACCAACTGTACCAAATTTGGTCTCAAAAATTTGCTGTGCTACCAGCTGAGCAATGCAGACACTGTGGACTTCCTCAGATTCTGGTTTGTGTGCCTTCGTTCTTATTTTTGGACCTCCTGATCTTTTAATCCTTCAACTTTTGTGAGCAGTAATTTCCCCTCTTTGACTTCTTAAAATTATGAAATTGTTATCTTCCAATCCTTCATGTATTGTTTGTGACTTTTTTTAAAAGTAATACGGACAATTGTCTGAGCAAAAAGTTCTCTTAGCTTTTGCTTTTTATATATGTGTGTGTGTGTGTGTGTGTATAATATATATATATATATATATTTTTTTTTTTTAATGGAGTATCCTGGTAATTTATTTGCTTTACACTAAAAATGTTCTTACCAAGGTCATTTCTACCTTCCATCAGGAGGCTTCTGTGATGTCTTCCTCTTAAGAGTCTCGTCTGCTCAGTTTCTTCATTCAGGTATTGCTGCTAAATTCTTCATACCACCTTACTCAGGAAATGTCGGTCCTGGTGATTGTGCTGTGTCAAGAAGTGCTCTATCTTCTTAGGATGGACTTCTGCATACTCATGTGAAAGGGCTTAACTGTTCTCCCCTGGAAATTGATTCCAAAGTCATTCTGGCTATAAGTGTCCTTACTTTTAGTCTAAATGTATTCCCCCATGTGTATGTATTGTAGACAAGTTTTTATTTGGAGCTTTTTCTTATGCTTTCCCTTCCTGTCTTTCCCCTTTTGCCTTCAATATTTTTATTCATATATGCTAACTTAATCAACATGAGTATTAGTGGACAGTGAGTGCTAATGACTCAAAAATTTGCTCTCAATGAATCCTTCTGTTTTTGTTAGTTCCACATTAATTTTGTGTGTTGCACAAATGCCCTTCATACTTGACACAGTTTTGCCTTGAAAATGCCAATTCATTTATCTGTCCTAGCCCTAAGAGATGGATATGTATCAGTCATATCTGATTTGTTGGCGTAATCTCCAGCACAAGATCTTTGTTCCACAGACCTTAAAGTGCTAACTGAAAATTCAACAGGTTGAGTATTTCTTGTTTATCTAGCTGATATTTTCTACAATGACGCTGTGGGCAAAAAAGCTCTGAGAGACACTCCATGTACTCTTGTGTGTCCATAAGGAAACTTGCTTGGGATGATGATTTTTCACTACTGAATCTTGTGGGCTTACTTGCTGAATATGCCTCTTAATTGGGGACTTTAGAAATACTTGCCTAAGTTTCACGGAGGGATCATCCAAGCCCAATTTTGTGAGGACTTTAACTTGCTGCCTATCGTAGCATTTTGAGAGCTGATGCTTGAAGTGATGTGAAGTCATTTTTGATTAACGTTCTTGGAAAAGGTTATAGAATCCTTAGAGTTGGAAGGGACCTTTAAAGGGCCAACTTCTCTACAATAAACATGGATATCAGGCTGGATCAGTCTGCTCAGAGCCTCTCCCTGCCTGGCCTTGATTGTCTCCAGGGACAGGAGACACTTCTCAAAAAAAAAAAAAAAAAAAAAAAAAAAAGAGGCATCTTCTCAAAATCTCTTCTAAGTCAGATTACTTTTTGGGAAAACTGATGTTAACTGTGCTACTTAAAGGTAGTAGAAAAACTACTTTGAGGGTTTTTGTTGGTTGTTTTTTCAAGACTTTTTATCAATATCCTAGGTAGGAACAACAGGTTGTACATGTGCTCTCTTTATCTGCTTCATTAGTCTACCACAGCATCACAAGTCATCACAAACTCAGAAGCACCTGAGCAGCCTCTTCTACCACTGTCTGCAAGAATAGCCACTTGGTGATGATCTGGATGGTGCATTTGAGGAGTTCTTCTTTGTGACACTATACTTCTCCACTTACCTTCAGAGAACCAACAGACCTGATCATGTGGCATACAGAATAATTATGAACTAGATACTAAATTGCTTTGTCAGTAGTAAATCTATAATGCTTCTCTAGCTTCCTTCATTCTTGACCTTGTAGATCAGTAATAAATGCTGTTTTGCTCTTTGGGGATTATGAGTGACCCTGACCTATGAGGCTTAGGAAGTTTGGTACCAAATAAGTAAATTCATATGGTACTTTGCAGAATACTAGAACTGAGACTTATATGATTCCTGTGGTGGTTTCGTTCTTGCTGGGAATACTTACTGTAATCATAATTTATTGTATTTTTTTATAAACACCCTAATCCAGTGTTCTTGACCTTTTGAAAATCAAGCTGGGCTTCTTAAGTAGTTCCTATTACCTTCCTAAATTGCTTCATTAACTGGGAAAATTAGCCTACTTAAAATCAGTTCAAATGCTGAAGCTTACTGTTTCGCATTGCTTGAGTCTTGCTGGAAGCAATAGGATAAAACTATATTGGATAAGAGAAACTTGGTGGATTTTGAATGGAGTAGTGAAACTTTGTGGAGGTTCTGTCTCTTATGATTCGTGGTCTTCCAGGAGAAAAACTAGTTGCTGTTTTGCTTAATGCTTCTGATTCAAATGCACTACTTTCAGCTGCATAAACAGGATACAGAATTTCATGAGGTTTTCTTCATTTTAAGGAAGAAAATAGCTATGTAACCCCCCTCTCTTTTTGACGTAATGTAAAATGAAAGGGTAACACTTCAGGTTTTTTAAAGTAGGCTAATGAACTGGGATTGATTTTTCACTTCTAGAAATGCATGTTTTGTTCCATTAGGGAGGAATGAGTGCTGCAATACAGAAGGAATGGAGTGTTTCTAAGATAAGTTTGTTGTCTGCTACATTTAAATCTATGCTCTTGTCCGGACTCCCCAGGATTAAAGTATTAAAAATCCTCCCATTGTGTACTTGAAATAGATCTGTTTTTCCTTGGTCTCCCTCTTGCCCAGTCAGTTGTTAATTGTCAGACTTTTATAAACTGTAGAAATTATTTACAGAATTGTTACGAATTTGACTAATTTCCAATAAATTCCCAGAGTAGGTATGTGGTATCGCTTGCTTCATGGTTTGTGTTTCTCACCAGATGTGAGTCTGAGTCCAAAACTTGGAATCTTGCCACTTGGTGCTGTGACTTGTGCCATTTAATGATTGGTAGGAAGTTAATGAAATTTTATAGATACGCACTTATCGCATTTTAAAACTTAAAAAACAAACCCAAAAGTGAAGTAGCTGTTTAGCCTAAAATATGTCAAATGCTTTAAAGCAAAAATAAGAGACCAATTCAATTCCTGTTCTTCTCTTATGTTTGACATATTTTCTGTGTGCCTAATGTGAAGTGAAAATTTTATTCAAGGTCTTTGTTTCTGTATTTCTGCTTTTTCAGTCTCCAGTGGAAATTGAGAAAATTCAGCTTTCATCATCAAATGTTAAATAATTTAATGTCTGTATGTCTGCACATATTCTTTTAGTTCTAATACACAGGTTTGGCAGAAGTAACTATACTCCCTTCTAAATCCAAGGAGTCTATGGTGAAATGTAGATTGCAGGTTGGATGTATGTGACGTATGAATTGAGATATGCTACCTATTTACTTGGAATGATGTTATCATCCCAATACAAGAAAGACAGGGAGCTGTTAGGGTCTAGAGGAGAGCCACAAAGATGATAAGAGGGCTGAAGCACCTCCCCTACAAAGACAGGCTGAGGGAGCTGGGCTTGTTCAGCCTGGAGAAAAGAAGGCTGCGGGGTGA
>JAOWBP010002392.1:51112836-51184326 GCA_028571105.1 Tragopan temminckii
GTGAGGTGCTGGAACAGGCTGCCCAGAGAGGTTGTGGATGCCCCATTCCTGGAGGTGTTCAAGGCCAGATTGGATGGAGCCCTGGGCAGCCTGGTCTAGTACTAGATAGGGAGATTCGTGGACCTTCCTGCAGCAGGGGGATTGGAGCTTTGTGATCCTTGAGGTCCCTTCCAATCCAGGCCATTTTATGATTCTATGATGGGTTTCTATAATCATTTCTTGTATGCGCTGGGTGTGTTCAAGACCAAATCTGAGTGGACAGTTTAAACTAATTTAGAGTTCTTGTAGTCTAACTGAAGCATGTGAGACACTTTCAGTTTCAACCTCAAATTCTAGAAAATCTTGCAAAAAAGGGGACGCAGTTAGTACTAAGTATTTCAATTGAAGCTTTTACATAGATTAGCGCTTAGTTCTTGTTGACCTAGTTGACATGTTGCCAGTTCCAAACTGTGTCTAATTTACCAAGCCTAATTTTATTTAGGTGCAAAAATGATGGCTATGTGTGGAATTTTGGGGGGAGGTTTTAACTTCAAAAGAATAAAGTTGAAGGTGCAAATACATGGCATAGATACCATAAAAGTGCTGAAGTGTAAGCTTATGACAAACATACCGAATTAACTGGTAGCTTAAAGGCACGTTACACTCATTGATAAAAATTACTTTATGTCCAAGATTATTAAAAATATGCAAACCCTGAACAAATTTATTAAAAATGGCATCAACATGTCTGGAAATAAAAACTTGCTAGAATTTATAAGGCTCATGTGTTTACTGCATGATAATTTGTCACCTAGATACATGATTCCTCTCATTCTGCAACTTCAGCAGATAGTAACTAAGTTGTATGAGTCAATTTCAGGGAACTACTGTGTGTGGTCTAGTTAAGGGACTGCAAACTCTTAAGTGTAGAAAGGAAATTTCTGATTACAAAGGAGTTTGATCTACACAGAGAAAAGAATGATTTCTCTTTTACTCATTATTTCAATTATAAAGAAACATGAAAACTCCCCTGAATTAGAAACTTGAAATCCCTTAGTAAAGTCTACCTGCTTAATTTACTGTCAGGCATCAGTTTCATGGATTGCTCCTGAGAGCCATAGCGTAGTGCAGAATCCTAAGTTTCAGTTTCTCGAGAGTTCATCAGTCTTTGAATGTTTTGAATTAAATACTTTTTTAGGCTCAATGAACTTGTGTTTTCTGATAACTGCTTTTTTCCAACAGTTTTTCGCAAGCTCTCTCTTTTTAGTAGAAGGCTTTGTGTTTTTGATTCTGATAAACCAGGAAGCATGCCAGACCTGTTCGTTCATTCGTTGATTGCTAGACTTTCTCCTAGATGCTGGTTAGGTGTGTGGCACTGCACAGTAGTAAAGCAGTTTGTGACCTGTTCATTGTTACTGGCTTGCTGTGGGCTTCGCTCCTCTAGGATGATTAAGTAAGCATCTGAATAGGCTTTTGTGTAGGAATTAAGTGTTTATCTAACAATCCTTAGCTTTGGGGCTGGGTAGCCACCCTTTTCAGTTCTCTTGTCCATCCTCAAATCATTATTAATAAGCAAGAACGTGCTTCAAACACAGTCTTCTAAAGTAAGTGGCTGTTTCTGTTTTAGTCTTGAGTAAAACTCTCCTCAGGCTTAGAACAGTTACCAACCACATAAGGAAGTTGTAGGTGTTTTTCCAAGCTGGACAGTATCTTTTAATTTTTTTAAGTGATATATTTGATCTGAGTTTTCTTCTCTAAATATACAAGCTACAGACTTGTAACCACCCTAAATTATTATAGAATCGTAGAATGATTTGTATTGGAAGGATCCTTTAAAACCATCTAGTCCCAACCCCCCTGCCTATAGCAGGGACACTTCCCACTAGAGCAGGTTGCTCAAAGCTGCATCCAGCCTGGTCTTGCCCCCCCCCCGGAGGTATTCATCCACAGCCTCACTGGCAACCTGTTCTAGTGTCTCACCACCCTCACAGTAAAGAATTTCTTCCTAATATGTAGTCTAAACCTACTCTTTTACAGTTTGAAGTCATTTTCCCTCATGTTGTCACTAGGTGCCCTTACAGAAACATACTTAAATATTCTTTGAAATGTCTGTCCTATGTCCTGCTGCAGGGCTGACTAGCTTAATGAGGTCCAATGTGATGAGAGTGGAAAAAGAAATTACAATAGACTGCTCAGCCAGTTGGTGGTGCCCACATTCTGAGGTAGCTGACTGGGTCTTGTGTTTGATTACCTGTGTTAGTGTCAAGGAGTGAAGCCTGGGATCGTGGAAAGATTTTTCTGTTATGTGATAGAGAAGTGTATCTGCTGCCTAAATGCTGGTCTCTGTAAGCAGTAACAGATCCACGCTTTTTTCATTGGCTTGCAAATATGTAAAGTACAGATTGATCTTGATGTCCAGTGAGGTTCACACCAGTTCCAGACCTAAATGTCTCTGCTTGACAGCTAGGATTGCACCATTGTTCCAAGAAATAAGAATTTTTAATGTAAACAAATGAAACTGTAATACCCTTAAGAAGCAATGTTCTTTCCTCCTACCCATAGGTCATTGCCAAAGTGTTGCCCTTATGCTTTTCAAATTAAAATAATGCTGAAAGTATCTTGTTGTTGCTTCAGAGATTAAATCTCACTTTAATTTTGACAATATCTAGAAGCTGCAGTAAAAGGCGTCGTGGCCTCTGTACAGATCTACAGTGACACGTTGTTGTAGAAGTATGTACTTGGGAGTATCGAGGTGCTTCATTTTTCATTGAACCTCATTTTTTAATAGCTTTTAATAAGTACTTGAAAACTGGACCTGATCTCAAAATGGTGTTAATTTTTGTCTTTGCTTAAATTGCAAATCTGGTTTGTTTATTTATTTATTTTCTACTGGCTGCCATACTTTTATTTAAAACTGTTGAACAATTGGGGAAGGGGGTGGGGAACGCTTCCGCTCTTTGTTTTGCTCCTGAGGTATTGCCAGTGGCTGCCTCTAGCACTGCAATTTTGTTCCCTCTTTGCATTCTGATGAACTGCTTAATGACTTAACTAACTCTTCGGATGCGTGTGTTCTTCTTGGAAACTGCACCGTCACCTTTAGAAAACTCTCTGTAGGAACTCAAAAGCAAGGATTTTTAGCTGAACTGAAGAGAAGCTTGTTTGAGCTGAAGCTATTCTGTACTTAATTTCACATCTCACTGGTGTGTGTGTGCAGTGTATGGTTCACCTGATTTCTCTTCTCTGACGGCAACACTGTCCTCAACTACATTAATTTTTTTGAGTCAAGATTTTCACTAGACAAATATCTTTTTAGCTTTGGTTCAGAATTTGTATTGGAATCTAAATAGAGGATTTCCTCCCTTTCACATTGGAATCTCTGGTATGTTGGTTCCTGTTTGCTCAGGGATCTGAATCCATATAGTAAAGAAAATGAACTTAAATGTTTTAAAACTTTCTATTTTGTAAACACCTTTTTGAGTGCAGTCAGCAAAAACTGGGTTTGAGCTCGACACAATATTATAAAGCAGCCTCCTCCCCATCTTACTGTGCCCTCGTGAAATCTGTCCTTAATCATCTCCCGAGAATGTTTCCAAAAGAAAATGGGACAGCTTTTCACCTGAGAATGTAGCCAGCATTTTGTCAAACAGTGAGTTTACTAGATAGACGTTCTGTAGCGACCTTTCAAAGAGTGCATGGAGAGATGGAGGAATAACATCTTTCAATTCTAAAAATTATTCATTTTTTTCTTCTGTAGTCATGATCTGGATCTGGGGTATTTTGCCAGCAGCCTAGTTCCTTTTTTTTCTTACAATTTGTATAAATAGCAAAAATGGTGGTGTTTTTTTCTTTTTTAACTTGAAACCTCAATGGTTTTATAACCTGGTAGATTCTTTCCAAATTCTTGTTACAACAGAATTAATTAAAAAAAAAAAAAAGTGATGTCTATATGTGAAGAGCAAATATATGAACCTATCTGTAGCTTGGGAAGGTGGGAGCAGCTGCTGACCCCTAGAAGAGAGAAGAAACTGACAGATGCTAACGTCAAATTTAAGTTACTCCCTTAAATTTCTTGCTTGCTCTTGTAAAATATGAAAGTAACTCTATAGAATGCTCTCCTTGTAACAAGTTGTAAGAGAACTGCTGTTGGTATCCTAATGGGGTAAAGATAACTAGATGTAATAGAGAAAGAGATTAATAACTACTTGATGCTTTTCAAAAACTTAAATTAGTGCTACAAAAAACTCAAAATGCTTTCTGAATCAATCAGGTGGTCTGATGTACACGAGGAACTTGGTGATGGGTGATTAAGGAGCACACATTTTTAAGGGATTTAAGTTTTCCATGCAATTAGATTATTTTTTCTGACATTTAGAAACAGAAGACTATTCCTTTATTTGGAGACAAGCATACCAAAAAAATCCAGACTTAATGTTGGTAACCATTTTTCTGAGAAACCGGCGACAGTGCATTATCTGATATGTTGGAACATGAAGTGCAAGCAGCACCTGTAAAATGCAGGCATTTGCTTAGTAAGCTATAACTTTATATGACTGGAAATAAAAAGATGAGTCAATATGAGCTTTAAGCCCCTTGCTTGTCAAAGAGATAACTTGTAAGAAAGGCAGATGACTTTTTTGCCTTTAAATAAGCCAAAACAATATTTATTTCTATTCTTGCACCTCTATTTTTAAGTATTGAAGATAAAACTTGTAGAGAACCAGAAATGAGTCATTCAGAGACTGAGAAAGTTGGTGTCCTGTTTGCCCAGGGTACTTTTCAAAAGCAAACAAAAATTCTAATTCCTGACAAGACTAAAGATGCAGGTTCTGCCTCTGATTAAGCTTGATTAAATCCAAGATACGTTATTAATGCAAACCACAAAGCGTCATTCAGATACACCTCTGAATTCTACACAGTTGTGAAACTGTACAGTGGAGACAAGTGTAACTGCAATTTGATGCTGTAGCTAATATATTAATAACCAGGAGGGATCACTTACAGCTAAACAAAGAAACAAATTGCAAAGAGAAAAATGTTGAGTCATGGATCTGATAGTGGAAAAACCAAGCTTTGTGTTTTCAATTGCAGAAATATTTCTATACAGAAGATTTTGTTTTATTATTATTGATGGTAACATCAGCACTGACTAGTGAAAGTTTTTGCATGAACTGTATGGCACGGTGCTATACAAACCACAGAGTTACTGCTATTGAAATAAAAGCGTGTGGGTGAAAGGAGGCTAAGCAGTTCAGGAGGTTATTGGGTCACACAGCGGACTGGAGTGCGCAGGGCCTGTCTTTTGATCCTTACTTGTCCATAATTTCTTTTCAATGTGATTCTAGCTTCTGAGACTCCTTGTGCAGTCATCACAGATGAAGAAACACCTTCTCAAAACATAGGATGTGTTGTACAGCTTCCACATGGAAACAGAACTTTCATGAAAGTGATATTCCCAGGCTCCAGGCTCAAAGGAAGATAATTCAGAAGCAGAAATCTTAGTCATAATCAAGTCAGTTTAACATACAGGTGAAATAATACTGCTATCACATATAGAACACTTAAAAAAAAAAAAAAAAAGAGAAGGAAGTTTCCTTTCAGTGCTGTCTGGTGGTATTGTACACTTTGTGCAATCTCATTAAATGTAATCCTATTCTTTGGATTTTCCCAATTACACTTTAAAGACCATTTGTTCATTTTTAGTCCCCTAGCGGTTAAAATCAGTTTTGAATTAATCTTAACATATTTTTCTTTTAAAAGCAGCATTACTGTACTAAACCCCTACTGCGTAGAAAGTGCATTTGTTTTTTCCTTTACATTTTCCTTTGGTTACTTTAAAATATTAAATAAAAACCCGGAGTTATCTACAATATTCCTTGTCTGAAGCATGTTATTTAACAGCATATTTCTCCTTAAACTGTAAGAGAGGTGAGGTCTGATTTATTTATTTTAATTAAGAAACTAAACAAAGTAGGGATTTGGATTTTAGTAAAAACCATAATTCAGATGTGATTCCTGGTATTGTAAGCCACAAAGCGGAGGAAGGTGGAAGTTCGGTCATAGTTTTTAGATGCATTAAAGTTGTGAAGATAACACAGCAAATAGAATTGTATATTGCAAGGTGGGTTAACAAAAATGTGTTTTAAAGAAACTTGAGATCCTGTGGTGTCTCCAGAGGCTGTAGTGCTTTAAGCTAAAAGTCTTGTTTCATTGTAGTAAATTAAAACAAGCATGAATGCTCCTGTCCTTCAAATCAGTGTGCAGCAATCTTGCCCATTCTGTACCTGAATGAGAATATGTTGGAGAAGAAGGGAATAAGCAGAATTTAAGTGCACCCAGCATTTTCTAAATGCCTGAATGCACAGATAAAAAACATGACCTCTTCTAATAGATAACTCTTCAACATTAAGGTGAAAAATAGAGCAGTATGTATGAATCAGATGAGCAAAACTGTTCAACATGTCTCACTTCAGTTTAATTTTTTTCTAAGTAATTGATGTTCATTTATGATTACTACTATGTATCTAGAGATAAGAGTTAAATAGCCCTTGGGTGGGAAAGGATATCAAAAGTGAATGTATTTAGAAATATTTTCACTGAAGGCTTTTTATCAGTTCATTTACTTAGATTTTCCTAAACTTGAAAAAGCTGCAGCAGACTGGGGAGGTTGGGGGTTAGTGGGGAGGGGAACAAATATCAAGGAAGGGTTTTTCTGGTAACTTGATGTAAGATAATCTATGTGGGTATAACTTGGATTATAGGTGTTTCCTTTCTGCAGTGGTGTAGCTAGTTACTTGGGTTACTGGTGACTGTTAGAATTGACTGTAGACAAGCACTTCAATAAACCTTGCATGAACTGTAGTTTGCCTAGCCTTGTGAGAGCCTTTGTTGAGGTTTAGTATTAATGTCTGCTAGCATAAAGTAAAAGAGCAAGGAAAAAGGCAGGATTTTTTTACTACGATTTAATCTGTTGTTGTTCAAATGTCCATCACTATCACCACCCCCAAAAAACCACCCTTGCAGCTGAAGACATAGAATTGAATTACTGCCAAAGCAGGAACATACAAGTGGGAAGAAAAAGGAAAAAAAAGACTTGGGAATGAGTGTCAAGGATGAAAAGTATGAATGGAAATATCTGCTGTTATAAAATGGGAATCTGTCTTGAAAAGAAAAGATTGAAATACTGGAGTTAATATGATAATAAGCAAGACTAGGGTAATCCAGAAATGAATTTGATGTGGAAAATACCAAACCTATCAGAAACATTTTAATATAGTAATGTATCCTATGCACATACTGCTGTTCTTTCCCAGCTGTGTAGTAATTATCTCTCCAACTTCAGACCTGCCAAGTGGTGTGTTTGAAAACGGTGCTCAAATGTCAGCTTCCTTTTATCACATGTAATCTTCTTGGATGTTCTCCTGATGCTTAGACTGAGTCATTCAAATACATTTGTTGAAAACATGCTTCCAGTCTCCAATTGTGAGATGCTACTTACTGTGTCCCTGCTTCTGACACTTTGTGTTGTTTGGTGCCTTTACCCTCTGTGTCATTCTTCTACTTGCTAGAAGCCCTCCTTATCAGGCAAGCCTGTTGGCAGTGATGATTTACTTTACCAAATCCTTTCTCAAGCTCTTTCTTTCTCAAAGAAAATCTTACTGCCACGAAAGCTGAAGTCCTGCCTGCAGCAAGATGGTCATGTGTTTATTTGCTGGATGTTTCTCCTGTCAAAACCTTTAGCCTTGGTCAACACCTGAGCTCTGGTGTCCTTTGCTATTGTACCAGGACCCCTGCAGTTAACTTTGATCTGAAGGTCTCCCTTGACGCTACCTTGGGTGGTCGTGTAGATGAGCAATAGGTAATATTGCAGTAGTCAAGTGAACTGTAAAATCTTTCAGCAACATCCTTAGGTCTGGGCTCTGGGCAAGCAGCAGGCCTTTGGAGATGGCACGTCTGTATGGTATGTGAAAGTCTTCATCCCACATACAAAGAGGTCTGCAACCACTACCAGCTACTGCTTCCTTTTAGTGGCACTGGTTGTGGACACGTGGATTGGGCTTAGATGCCAAACCTAGCAGAAATTGATCCTCCTCCCCTGTTCCTCATCTCTGGGCCTTTTCAGCTCCTCTTTGTGTTGCTTCAACTCACAGTTTAAGCCTGCTTTGTACTGGAAGTCCTTATCCTAGCAGGAATGCAGCAAATTCGGTAGAGGGTGATCATAAGCAGGGTGGGGAGAAACTGCTTGAAAAGGAAGCTGACAACTTTGTTTAGGAAAGTAAACTATGAAAATGTTCTTCCATAAAAAGACCAGCAGTATCATAAACTTCTGCTTCTGAAAACTGTTGAGGTGACCTGACTTGGATCATAAAAGCTGTCAAATAGTGAATAGAACGGATACTCTTTTTAGATGAAGATACAAGATGTCAAGTAACAAATCGGTTAAGAGGTACATTGAATTAAATTGACATAATTAAGCATTGTGAAATAATGATCTGTGATTCTCTTCAGTTTGGAGTCAAATAGTGTCTATGATAAATTAGCACTAGTTGCATAAGGCAGTTTGAAGTTAGGAAAGCAACCAGCCATCAAGAGATGCTTGTGAAAACACCTGTAAAATGAACATGGAACAGCTTTTTGTTTATTTTTAATTATTTGGTGAGATACAGGTGTGTAAGCAAAGTGGATCTCTGACTGGTGTCTGCAGGCCCTTCAGCTTTTGAAGACTGCTAAAGCAGCTGCTTTCATTTCCAATAAAAGTTTTATTGAAAATCCTGATGTCAAATGGTTACACTTTATAAAATGGTGCTGGCAGATATTCAGCAGCAGCTGTATGAGAAACCAAAATGTATTTTTTTTTCTGTTTAAGCTAAATTGAAACTTTCATAAATGGGAACCTGAACAAGCTTAAGAAGTGAGCCTACGTCAACCTAATGAGGTCCAACAAGGCCAAGTGTCATGTGTTGAGTTTTAGTAAAGACAGCCTCAGATATGTGTACAGACTGGGAGAGGAACTCCCTTAAATCCTTCTGAAGAGCACCTGAGAACTGCCTGAAGTAGAAGTGGAATATATTTTTTCTGGGAGAATTTGGGAATAAGGCTTGAGAAGAGACTATGTTGTGAAGTTTGTGGATGATGTCAACCCGTGTGGTTTGGTTACACAGCTGAGAGATCGGATACCATTCAGAATGACATAGGCAGGCTTAAGTAGTAGCGTTTGGGAGAACCTGGTGAGATTTAGCAAAGCCACAAGCAAGGTCTTGCATCTGGTTGTGGCAACCCCCACTGTCAGTACAAGATGGGAGATGAAATGGCAGAGCACAGTCCTGCCAAAAAGGATGTGAGGTACTGGTGGATGGCAAGCTGGACTTGTGTCAGCAATGTGCTCTTGCAGCCCAAAAAGCCAACCGTATCCTGAGCTGCATTGAAAGTAACGTGGCCAGCAGGGCAAGGGAGGTGATCCTGCCCATCTGCTCTGTGCTGATGAGGACTCACCTGGAGTACTGTATCCAGGTGTGGAGTCCTCAGTACAGGAGACTATAAACAGCCCCAGTTCCTTCAGTTTCTCCTTGTAAGGCATGTTCTCAAAGCCCTAATATGATTTGAATTTATATTGCATTGAATCACAAATTCAGTGGACAATATTTCAGTAAAACTTCAGTGTTCATTTGGCCCTTGGATTTTTGCTTTCTGATTTTTGTGGACTATATTAATAAAAAAAAAAATTGAGAAATGTATTTATTGCAAAAAAACTAGAAACCTAAGATAGAAATAAACACATCTCAAATCATAGAATTATTGAAAGTATAACTGCATTCAGTTGAATTTAATATATAATTCATATATAAAAACATGGAGTTATGCAAAATCTGAAAGGTACATTTTAACGCAATTGTGACCTTTCAGACTGAACAGTTCCTATGTGTTAAGCTAACTTCTCTCATTTATGTTAGAATTTTAATATGTTATTTAACACTACTTAAGGTACGATGAATATTTATTCCTCATACCAACACGCATACACTCTAAAGCAATGTAAATGTCGCTTGTGATAGAGGGCATCACAAACATTGAGCGGATTTATAAATAATAAGTGTTCTCTGCTGATAGGTGGTTTTTTCTCAAGGATATCTTTTCTGTAGTAGGATGATAAAATACTCTTGTAAAGTGCTAGAATGTAGCTCCAGCTTTGATATGGGCAGCTGCCAGGTCCCAAGTATGGAGAACCTGAACCTTCAAATGCTGCTTTGAATTATCCTCTTAGCTGAAAATAGGCTTATTATATAGAAAGTCTACAGGAGAAGAGGAGGCACTTGAAAACTGTTTACATATTGAATTATGTTGACAATGAGATACAATTCTCACCATATTTCATCGGTTGTCCTCTTCGGTTCTATCTGTGGGATGGCTTTTTTTGTTTGTTAGTTGATTTGCTCTTCTCCACTGCTGCAGGATGTGATTTTACGGAGTACCTAGAACAGACTAGCTGGTCAATCTGGAAAATAATTGGATTTATCTAATCCTCAATTTTAAAAGATTTCTGTACAGATACTTAGGACTACAGTGAACTTCTGTAACATCAGAAGCAGAAGTTTTTAAATACATTTTTAGGAATACTGGCCTTCTGAGGTAACATAATGGTTAGTGAGTCTAAGCAAGATGTTTCTTCCAATTTCTAATTCACAGTGTAAGAAAGGCTTCGCTTATGTAGAGCTATGAGGTTAATCTTCCCACCTTTAAGATTCTGTGGCAGTTATTTTAAGTCTAATGAGGTTGTTGGGGCATGGCTTAATAGGCTGACTGTATGCAGATGGCAGTTGCCTTGTCTTGTGTTTATCTTCTAATTCTGTTGAATGGTCCTTTAGCAGCAGGAATATTTATATGATAAATGTAACAATTTTTGAAATTGCTCTCAGGATTTGAGAATATTTGATGCTAGTTTTCTCAAATTTGCTTTCCTTTTAAAATAAACCTTTAATTCATTGTTCTAAATGTTTGTTTCCAGGTTTTGAAAGTATTTTAGAAGGGCTTTATGGACCAAGGCTACGAAGAGACCTCAGTTTATTTGAAGGTAAATGGGCCAACTTTTAGTTCAATGATCTTTATTTGCAAGTTTTTCTTTTAGCTAGAAGTACTCTAAAATATGTATTTCTTTGTTGTTGTTGTTGTTGTTTTAAAAAAAAAAAAAAAAGCAGGAAATCTGCAGTTGTTTTTCTTTCTAATGTATTTTTCTTCACATTCATGTCAGTACTGTGCAGAGGCAAAAACCAATTTGAAAGAGTACTCGGGTCATGATATGCAGTGAAATTTTGGATTAATAAAGCTTTCCTGAGTAGCTCTCATGAGAGTTTTACTTTTCTGGAATATTTCATCTCTGGTTTCATTCTCTGGACAGCTTTTAGAGCAGCTTGACTTCCCTACCAACATTAATTGGAAAAGGGAAGATTATAAATGCTAGCTTGCTTTTTCTATTACTCAAATTTTAATCTTTTATGTAAAAAAAATATATATTTTTTCCACTCTTCTTGTGCAGAATCTAACCTTATTCCATGTGAGTTTGGTGTTGTTGGTGTGTTAATAACATCTAGGTGTTTAGCTAAGTATTTATCAGCTTTTAACAAAAGCCAAGGATGAGAATCTAGCACAAAATTGCCTTGAAATTTTGAAATAAATGTATTCAAAATAATTTCCATGGTTTTAAAAAAGCTTTCTCTGTTAAAAGCTTTCAAAATGTTGGACTTAATTTCCTCACAGGTTTATTTTTTGATAGTGTAATTTATGAAGTTTATAACTTATATGCTGGTAGCACATGAGGTGGAGTGTCATATACTGTGTATGTTTGCTTAGAGCAGGTTTGGAACAATAGCTTTAACATGGCTGTGGTTTTGTCATCTTTGTATTGCATAAGTTCCTTGGCCTGTATCATATGCATAACACTATTTTCAAGGAAGGGGGAGAACTTTAAAATATTTTAAGAATAATTTTCTGTCATCTATAAAGTTAGGCACACCACTAGTCAGACTCTGAAAAACACTTAAATGTGTAGAATTGGGCTAAAGCTTATTTTCTGGATTAGTACTTCCATCTACTGTGTTAAAAACAAGCACATGACTCTGGAAAGTGAAGAGGGCAATGTTAATCTTAGCGTACAATATTTTTTATCTGATTCTAATTCTAAGCAGTTGTTATGCGTTAGGCTTCATATTGATCAGTTATTAAAGCTTTATTTTCTTGCATTAAAGGGTTTACAGTTTGAAAGAAAATTCAGGGTATTCTTGGGGTTTTGCATAAGAAGACAAAGCATCAAATGACTGACCAGAATATAAGTGTTACAGCTAAAAGAGTCCAACAGTCAACTGTAGAGTGTTACGTTACTGCTTTAGAGTTGCTTCATGTCTGTTGCTTCACTTCTTATGGGAAATACTTATTTACCTCATGTTGTTGAAGATTTCTTGTGACCTTCTATTTAAGGTGATCTGTGGTGTCCATTGTCTACAGAGGATCTTTGGCTTGCTAGTTTTTTTTGTCCTGCAGATAAAGTTAATGTTTATCTAAAATGTAATCTGTTGAAAGTTATTCCTTAGCCCCCCTCATTTGTCAGTAATATTTCTGTTTGTTTTGTTGTTTTTGGTTGTTTTGGTTTTTTTTTTTTTTTTTTGGACAGTTAAACCTTTTTCTTATATGTCTGACACATCTGTAAGACTGTTTTCAGTTCTGAAAAAAACTGCCGAGGGCATGGATGATGATAGGAAGCCCTCCTTACCTTATTTCTTTTTATTCGTTTTTTATACATATAGATACTATAACAGTCTGAAAGGGATTGCTGTGCTCCATAAATATGGTATACATTGACCTTATAGGATGCAGGTCTGTTTCTAAATGGTCATCAGAATTGTGTTGTAAAGACTAACACGGCATTTTTGTGTAAGATTGACAATAGATCTTCCCTTTTTATTATTCAAGTGCAGTTTTTCCATTTTACAGATAAAGAAACTGAGACAAACTAGATTTGCCTTAGTTTAAAAGTATGGTTGGTGTAGAGAACTGAATGCAAGTTTTTAGACTCTAAGCAACATTCCAAAGTCACTGTGTCCTGTAAGTTGTCCATTTTGTTTGTCATGAGCACTGTACCAGTACTATGCATGTGCAGCATTATGCCTCACTACCAGGAGTGTATGTTTCTTTGAATGAAGCTCAAGAAATCAAATATCTTAATAACCTGAAAATGTGTGAGGATCTGCTGAAATATTGCAGCTAAGAGGCATACAGGTTTTTCCTCTTACACTGTTGTTTTTATGTATTTTTGTAACAAATAGTAACATGCATCAAATGTAATGTGAGTGTATTAGTTTATATAACTCCTCCTTAGCTCCATCTTGAAACAGTATTTGATCTACAGATTAAATTACTGTACTCAAGGCTGCTTGAGGGTAAAATAAATAAATTACAGCGACAACTTTGGATGTACGTTTCAGTTTTACTGGTTTATTTTTCTTACTTTTCGAAGAAAATACCTTGTAAACCTTAGAAATTATTTTACTAAGCATCCAGGCTAAGTAGCCACTCGTGATAACAGATAGTTACCTGAAGAAGGAAAGATTTTCTTCATTATCCTAAAATTCTTTTACATTGTATGTGTAGGACTTGTATTTGCATGAGTAATTGTCATCACCTTCACTATTCATCACCTTTTTTTTTTCTTTCCCCCCTTGACTGCTTTAATAGCCTGTCTTCTAGTTGCAAAGCTGTCCAGTTCATATCTTGATATTAGGTCTTCCTAATTGTTTGCTGATACCCATGTTCTGCTGATTAGATTCACATGTAATTTGTTACTTTTTGCATTCTACACATGGATATTGAGCTAAAATGTTAGCTTTTCTTTTGTTGTGCTTCTTATTTTGGGTTTATATTCTAAGATTTTGGATGAGATTTGGAAGGAGAGGATTCTGTTATAGACAGGGGGAGGACACATTATTGTGTGGTGTGAAAAAGCATCTCTCAAAAAAAAAAAAAAGACAAGTAATTTTGAGGGTGTACTGTATTGTTTTTTCCCCTTAAATTCCTGAATGCTTATTCGTAGTGGAGGTAAAGCAGTGAAAATTTACATTAGAAGCATAAATTTTTAGTTGTAGTCAAGGCTTCATGATAAAAAGTAGTAACACAATAAGCACCTTGGTTACTTAATGTACTTACTAAGGAAAGTAACTTTTTTTTTAAGAAAGGGTTTGTTTGCAATTGTGACAGCTGTAATAATTGTGACATTGTAATGCAAAAAATCATGGAAAATGCAAAACTGTTTTTATATACTCTTTCCAGATTTAGTAGACAATTTTATATTTAAGAGGTAAATATGAAATCTGTTCTAGTACATCTGTTAATTTGCTTAATTCAACGTGACTGAGGAAAAAAATTTGAGGGGAACAAAGATTTAAATGACTTAATTGAAAATAGGTGGTAGTTTTGTCAAAGGTCACTATCTTATTTAAAAAAGGAAACAGATTTAACAGCTTTGAACTAAATGGCATTGGTTTGAAGTAGTAATCTGAACCATGCTTAGCATTAAAATGCGCTTTGCAGGTTTTGCTCTAGGGCTGGCTAGTTTTCTAGGTTGTTGCCAAATCTTTATTGGTTGACGCCGTGCAGCATGAAAAAAGATCAACCTCATTCTCTCCCCCGAAGTTGTATGTAGCCAAGAGGCTATCTGTACGTCTGATCTTTCTAAGAGTATGGTTGTCTGTCTGTAGTTAAAAACTGGTACTGACATCAGTGTGTTTTCTCTCATGATGACCTGAGACAGTCATATGCCTAGCATTTGATGTATCAACAAACACCCCAGCAGTTGCCTATGTTTGCCTTTTTTTCTCTCGGAAAAGCACAGGTTTGAGGTGAGAAATAAGACATTTTTGAGGGTATCTTTCAAAAGCCATTTATAATACATGAAATCAGTTGCCCCGAGCCAAAGTCTGTTACTGATGTATCATTAACAACAGCCTACGTGGAAAGGAAAACATGAGTAGTTGGTTCTTTTTTTCATTTTACTGAGCCAGAAGAGACAGTATGAATGCACACAAGTTTATTTGATATTCCTGTGCCACTGCTGAAAAACCCTGCGAAAAGATGAAGCTCTGAAGGAAGATGTCTAGGAGGACAGTTTGAAATAATTTTGTTACTGCAAAGAGCCTCTCTTTCCTTTATTTCTCATGTTATTTTTTTCTAAAATATGGCTTCAGTGTTTGAGACAGTCCCTGACAGAGCCTTTAGCCTTTCTCTTTTCATCAGTACTGTGGTTTTTAACCACTCTTTAAAAGTTAAAACAATTATTCTCATCTTTTTACTCAATTTCAAAATATTTGTATTAGAGAAGCTCAGAATTGATCCATTACCTATATATTTTTGAGTTCTTATTCTCTGGGCATTTTTCTTTAGCTCGCTGGATTCCTGATATACTACATTAACGTGAGATAGTCTTTTTTGCATAAATTTAGTGTCATGCAAAGCTGATGCTTCTCAGATCTTGCTTGTTTGCTGACACACAGGGATTGCTCTCCAATTAGACTTTTAACAGTGGAACTTGAAAATTTCCAGTCCAAAGAATTTATCTGATAAATGTGGAATCTGTCCTGGAGTTACACTCACAATCTCAATGTTCATAAGTAGTCCTATTGTGGTTTCAGGGATAACTATGAAAACATGTGTTTGTTAATGAAAGCATAGCATACATTAGTTTTTTTATATGCAGACATGCTGAATGAATAGCTCTACCAGTCAGGAGTGTTGAGATTAAAGTTAGTTCTTACTGTACAGTCAGGAAAATCCTGTCTTTTTTTTTTTTTTTTTGGTGATCAATTCTCCACCCTGTCAAAATTGCTATGTACTTCCAGGGATGCAAACCAGCAGATCATTAATGCAGAATTCTGCTTTACGTTAGTATTTGAGAATGAAGTTTATGCCATTACCTCAGAAATTCTATTTTTAAGCTACTTATGTTCACATTCAACGTAGGACCCTCATTTTCTTTTGGGTTAATTTTATTTCTGGCGGTGCCTCTGTGATAAGGTATTTGGGAGAGTTAACAAAAGAAAACGAAAATAAAACCACCAACAACAAAACAGCACAGCATACGTGTGAGAGGAATGTGGGCAGGGAAAAGGAACATGAGAAACATTCTTGAGACACCAGTGTCAGAGAAGCAGAGAGTGGAGGTGCTCCAGGTATTGGGGCAGAGATTCCCCTGCAGTAGCCTGTGGAGGGTACCACCTGGAGCACTTGGAGAACTACGCCAGAGATTATATCCATGCTTCAGTCCAAGGAAGACCTTACGCCACAGCAGGTGGATGTGCCCTGAAAGAAACTACAGCCCTTGGAAAGCCCACCTAGGAGCAGTTTTTCTGGAAGAGAATGTGGCCCATGGGGAACCCATGCTGGAGCAGTCTTATTTTGAAGGACTGTGCCCTGTGCTAAGGCCCGACACTAGAGTGCTTCTTGAACTGCAGCCATTAAGAACAATCCAGACTGGAAGAGCTGATGAAGGCCTGTAGCCTGTGGAAGGGATTGCGTGCTGAAAACGGGGAAAATGGGAGGAGAAAGAAGGAGCAGTGAATTCTTATGAACAGATGGGGACTTCAAGATCCATAAGTTCCCTGCGCTGTTTGGAGTTGGGGAGGAGATAAGAGTCAGGAATGAAGGACTGACTGTAAAGACAGTGGGGAAAGGTGTTTGGTTTTGCCTTTTTTTTTTTCATTATGGTAATCTGTTTTGAATGGCAATAAATTAAATTTACTTTCTCCAAGTTGAGTCTTGTGCCTGTGACAGTACTTGGTAAGTGATCTGCCTGCATTAGTCTTGACCCATGAGATTTTTTTTTAATCTTGATCCAGGAATTTTTCCATCTTGTTTTTCCCCTCTAACCTGCTGAGGAGGGAAAATGAGAATGAAGGGTTAGGAGGTCTGGCAGCCAGCCTGGGTCAATCCACCACAACATAAAGAAAGTAGTTCATAAAGAAAACAAGTATATTTTTAAGCTGTAAGCACATAAAGTGGAAATGACTGGCATGGTGGAAGACCTTGTTGTTCTAGTTAAATTAATATTCACCTTTCAAAGTGATGTAGCTATGATCGAGATTTGTGTACAGCCAGGATGCTGTAGAAAAGGCTGTTGTAAATGTAAAGGGAAAGCATTATCTTGAGAACATGGTCACCTATGTTCAGGAAACAGGAGACCAAGTAGCAACAATGCAGAGAAAATAGGGCTGAGTACCATGAGAGAAGACCAAGTGGACTAAATTAGCCTAGCAAAATGAAGTGTGGGGGGGGGGGGAAAGTGACATTATCTGTATGTCAAGATACCAGATACCCATGAGTGATAACTGTTTGGATGTAAGAACACTGTTGCCACAAAAGCAGACTGGAAGAAATTACTATAAGTAAATTTAAACAAGAAATTGGAAGACTTTCAGAGCAGTGAATTTTGGAAAATCATCAGTGATTGGTGATTTGTGAAGAAAAGAGTATGTGGTGGAAAACTAACTGGAAATGGAGCTTAGTAACACGATTAAAGAAAGTTGATGATGCATTTCCATTCTGATATGTTTAAGTCCTGTATTTGCTCAGTAGTAGTGTAGGCCTTCTGATAACTGAAGATATGTTATATATGTTTGTATCAGAATAAATAAATAATTTCAAATGAGTGTAGGGTTTTGATTTATTTGTAGTGGTGACACAGGATAAAATCTTTCAATACAATACATGTTTCTCAAATGGTGAGGGATCTGTCCTAATTTCTAACTTAGTTTGATAAAGGTTTGCAGGCTTTCATTAAAAATAAGACAGATTCAGAGCTTAATTTACTGTACTCAGATACCTAGGATAACTGTAGTACAACTGAAATGTATGAATTTATGAAGGGTGCTCAGGAAGTGATGCCTCCTATTTTATTATGTTGGCTCACCATGTCAGAGGTGCATGGTGGTGGTATGGCTGTGCAGAAGTTGAGTGTTCCTTCCAGTACTCCACTAAATTTCGTTGCTGTGCAACAGATGGCAGCAGAAAGGCAGTCTGACAAAATAGTATCTGACACAGAAGTGTGTATGAAGCAAAGGTGTGTAATTGAACTCATCTGTGTGGGGAAAAAAATGGCACCCATTGTCATCCATCAATGCTTGCTGAACGTTGATGAAGCCTGAACAGTGGATGTGAGCACAGTGAGGCGGTGGGTGGTGCATTTCAGCAGTGGTGACAGTGGGTCACCCCCACTTGGTGCAAATTTTTATGAACGTGCCATGAAGGTTCTTGTTCATCACTAGTAAAAATGCATAGCTAACAGTGGTGGCTACTTTGAAAACTAGTAGCTGAGAATGCACTCTATCGAATATTGTTATTGTGCTCTTTGTACCTGTTGTAGTTTCCATGCAAATCAATAGGAGGCATTACTTTCAGAGCAACTTATGTACCTTTCATTTTAAGAGATGTGATTTGAATAATGGGCCACATAAGCTAGGCTAGTCTTCAAAAATACCCAAAGAACTAAGTACTATTAACTACATTTTACCAACAAATGTGTACTAGGTTACAATGAAACTTAGTTAACAGAATTGTTAGATGTGTATCTTGTTCTCTGAATCCACTTTTACATGTTTAAAACATCTAGCTTTTTTTCCTTCTTTTAAGACTGTGAGCCAGAAGAGCTAACTGACTGGTCTATGGATGAGAAATGTTCCTTTTGTAATTTACACAAAGAAACAGTCAGTGTAAGTATGAACATATTAAGCATGACTCCCCATCTAATTTTCAATATAAGAATAGGAATCAGAGAACTGAATTTTGCAAACAAGTTAATAATGCATTTTGACTCAAGATAGTTTAGCTATAAGTGGAAGTAAGTAAAATTATTTTTGTTTGTTATTTCATAGCTCAATAATTTAATTATATGTTGTACTGTCAACAAACCAACTTGTGAAAGACTTTATAATTTTCATATGCCTTCTAGGATCGTGCATCAGTTATCGGTTCTTCACAGTCAACGCCTACAGAGGAACTTTCATCTCAGGGCCAGTCCAACACTGATAAGATTGAATGCCAAGCAGAAAACTATCTAAATGCACTCTTTCGAAAGAAAGGTAATGGAAGCATGTCTTTTCTATTAAGAGATAACTTGAATCTGGAAAAATTGAATAATTTATGTTTGACTTTGATTCTAAAGTACTTTTATTAATGTACTGAGCACTATTTCTCTTTGTTCTTTATTTTTCCCCAGTCTTTATTTAATTCAATATCAGCAAATCAAACACTACTTCTCTTCTAACTTGCCATTGGTTTTTAGTCTTGTTGCGTTATCTTTTTTTCTCCTGGATCTGTGTTCATTATCTTTCTTGCCTATGAGCTAATTATTTCTTTCTGTGCCAACTCTGCTGTTCTCTGGAATTCTTAAGCACTAAATTGCTTTCGCTTCACAACAGGAATACTCTCTTTTAAGTGAGAGAATGTGTCTTGCAAATTACAAAATAGTATTTGGGGTATTCTTATTTCTCAGAGTTGCAACTTCCAATACATTCAAGTTTGTGCTTGAAACTTAATGCTGAAACATTGTTTAGAAGCTCTTTCGTTCCTTGTCTGCTCTCATTCTTTGGCAGTTGGCAAGTGTATGAGTGAGCGACTAAAAGCTGGTTCATGTAGATTACTTTCTTGTAAGCTAGTCACTATTGAGGGAAGTAAAAATACTCATTTTCTTCCTGAAGCTTCTGTGTAAGGAATGTGACTGCAGGTTCACTCATCTGCTTCACGTGGTTTTATTGGGGGTCTAGTAAGTGTACTTGAATGCCAAAATGGGTGAGTATTACAGCCCTCCCTCGCTTTATCAAAGAAGTAGAGCAAGTCAGTGACTCTTTATGCACAGACTGGGGGGAGGGGAGTCAGGGAAAGTAGTTAATTTTATCCCCTTTACTTTCCTGTGCCAGGAGAAGATTACTATGCCTTTGAACCTGGGGAGGGTATAATCTTTTTCTGTACAGGGCACACCTGTTCAGCCTATGATTTGCTTATGAATTAAATAAAATTTGGATGGAGTGCAGCAGCATTTTGAGTCTGTCTTTGTTCCTTGGCTTTGCTTAAAATTGGTTATTTTCCATTTGAAATAAAATATCACGTCCATATTTCTGGAACTTCTATTATAATCTAGTCAAGGGACCAGTTTATATGGCATCTCCCTTGGCAGATATTTCTTTAAATTTCTATTTCCTCAGGACTTTTCTTGGTCTCTTGATGTACAGTGTTTTCCAGCATTACTTGCTTTATGTTTTGCATACGGATTCATAGAATCATAGAATATCCCAAGGTGAAAGGGACCCACAGAAATCATGGAATTCAGCTACCAGATCCACACTGGACCACACCTGAACCAAACTGTGTTTCACTGTCCAAACACTTCTAGAATTCTAGAATGCTTGGTACTGTGTCCACTGCCCTGCAGACTGTCTCAGTTCCCAGCAGTTGAATTCACCTCTTGGTGAATAACCTTTTCCTAATACCCAACTTGACGTTTCCATGGCACAGCTCCGTGCTGGATCCTGTTGCTGTTGCAAGAGAGAAGAGGTCAGGGCCTGTCCCTCCACTCCCATCATGAGGATAGTTGTAGGCTAACATGAGGCTTCCCCTCAATTTCCTCTTCTCTGGTCTAAACAAACCAAGGGCCATCAGCTACCTATCTCTCATACACCATACCATTAAATGGTATATCTGAAAACTAGATGCTTTCTTCCTAAGTATATAATTGTTCTTTGTCCATTGGGTGTTGTAAGCAGGATAAGCTTTTCAGTTAATGATTCTATGACTGGTTATATTTAAGATTGGAGATGACCTCCAAAATCATCTTGTCCAAATGCCAACCCATCACCACCCCACCCATTAAACCTGTGTCCCTAAGTGCCACACATACCCTTTTCTTGAAAACCTCCAGGTGTAGTGACTCTACCACTTTCCTGGGCATCATTTTCCAATGAAGTTTTTCCTAATATCCAACCTGAACCAGCCCGGCACAACTTAAGGCTGTTACCTCTTATCCTATTTCTCGTTAACCTGGCAGAAGAGACCGACCCCCACTTCACTACAGCCTACTTTCAGGTAATTGTAGACAGCAGTAAAGTCTCCCTTAAGCCTTCTCTTCTTCAGGCTAAACAATCCCAGTTCCCTCAGCTGCTTCTCATAAGGCCTGTGCTCCAGACCTCTCACCAGTTTTGTTGCCCTTCTATGGATGCCAAAACTGAAGACAGTACTTGAGGTACACCAGGTACATCACCAGAGATGATACAGAGGAATGATCGCATCCTTAGTCCTGCTGACTACGTTATTTCTTACACAGTGCTGGCTCATGTTTGGCTGGTTGTGGACTAGCACCCCCAGATCCTTTTCCTCTGTGCAGCTTGCCAGCTGCTCTGCCACAAGTCTGTAGCATTACTTGGGGTTGTTGTGACTGAAGTGCAGGACCCCACTTCTGGTCTTACTAAAGCTCATACTATGGGCCTCAGCATCAATCCAGTCTATTCAGATCCCTCTGTAGGACCTTCCTACCCTCAGACAGGTCAACACTTCCCCCCAGCTTGATGTCATCTGAAAACTGAGGGTGCACTCAATCCCCTCATCCAGATCATCAGTAAAGATATTGCACAGGAACAGTCCCAGTATTGTCCCCTAGGGAACACCGCTAATGACTGACTACCAACTGGATTTAACTTCTTCACTACTGCTTTCTGGGCCTGGCCATGCCGATGTTTTTTTTTTCCAGCACACTTGTCCAAGTCATTTGCTGCCAGCTTTAAGTTGCATGAAAATACATCATTTTTTTTTGTCCTTCTGTTTGTTGATCAGTCAAGCTGACTAAACTAATTATGAGATGTGGTAAAAAAATAAATGGCTGTATTGTTTTTAACCTGCTGGTGATTTTACAGTGAGCTGGGCAAGTTTATATGTGGAAACAAGGATGTTGCTGGGACAGTTTGGCTGTAAATGTGGGGTCATTCATTTTTGTGAAAGAGGGAGAGCTGCAGTGTGTACAGAAAACATTGATAGGCAAACTGCTGTACAACACATATTTGAGTAGCCACAAGTTATTTAAGGTACATTAACTGAGGAAGCTTTAATCCTAAATGTGAGCTTTGAATCAAAATAAATCACTACAGTTAGTCATAACTGCATATCATCTTTACTACTGCCTTCACTTGTATTCTGGCCAGAGTCTTGACAAAATCAAAAACAGAAATTACTAGGCTATAACATAAGGGAAAACTAACTGACACATCTGTATTTTATATTAGAAGAGTCTACAAAGTTCTGAGAGAAACTAGTGGGACATCAGAGCTACATTTTACTCCAGCTTCTTAGAAACTCTTCTGCTGGGTATTTGTATGTGCACATGCAATCAGTGGAATAAATGTAGCTGCCTTGTGGTATAAGCCTTCTGTCTGAAAAATGTAAGCTTAAGCAGATGTAGAATCATAGAATGGCTTAGCTTAGAAGGGATCTTAGAGATCATTTGCCTCCAACCCCCCTTCTATAGGCAAGGTCACCACCCAGATCCTGGATGCACAGGGCCCCATCCAACCTGCTCTTGAATGCCTTTAAGGATGGGGCATCCACAACTACCCTGGACGTCCTGTTCCAGTGCCTCATGATCCTCTGAGTAAAGAATTTCTTCCTAACATCAAACCCGAATTTCCCATCTTTTAGTTTAAAGCCATTCCCCCATGTCCTATTAGTAGATATAGACATATAGATTTAAAACTTAAAAGTAGCTATTATTGTGACTTCTGGTAAAAATGTCTTAAAATAAAACTTTTTGTTCCTACAAAGTATATCTGGTGCCATCTGCTGATAATAATTAAGAAATATTTGCTAGAGAGACTTAAGCTCAGAGGTCTAGTACTTCTCCCAAAACACATTAAATTGCCTTTTCAAATATTGTATGATTAGTTAAAGATTGTAGCAAAGTATAGTGAAGTGTAGCAAAGCTTTAACACTGAACTTAAAATTACAGGTTTTTACCTGCTTTTATTTCATACTTTTTGGTTGTTTGTGTTTGTTTTAAGCTAAGTTGTTGATCAGTAATTTTCTCCACTTGACAGTGGAATTACAGCTTTAGGCAGATACTCTTGTTCCTAGATAATAATTAATTCTTATGAAAACCAAATGCTACTTGAACATTTAGTAGATTCATTATGTAGGAATCAGAAAATACCAATAAATGAAGAACACCTGTGTCTGAGTGTTATATGATTGGGAAAGATTTCTTGTACACATTCCCCAGCTCTTAGAATTTCCAGAAACTCCTGTTAAGTTTTATAAATTTTGGTAGAGTTTCGGTTGAAGGAGTGTCAGAAGATAGGCCTTCAACCAAAAGCAGACTTTTGTAATTCATACCTTGCATATGGTGTCTTGAAAATTAATTGTCTAGCATATACTCAGTCTTTGAAAACGGAGGAGCTCCAACTTACCTTGCAAAAGCAGACCAAAAGGCATTGGCTGGAGTCATCTTGGAACAGTCGTCTGTATCAGCAGACCAAATACAAGTATTTGTAATGCTTTGCAGCTTTGCAACACTTTCGTGGTGTTTAGAATAAACCTGAAACACTGTTTTTTGTTGTTTTTTCTGTGGGACTGTTATATGAATGCATTTGTACATAGTTTATATATGATTTAGAACAGGAAAAAATGTTTTTTTCTCCCAAACGATTTAATTGTTAGCACTTGGAAAATGACAAAGGAAGGTTATTTTAAAATTCAATTGCTTGTAATATTACCATTTATATGAGACTTTTCAAGTTGCTTCATATCAGTTTTGACACTGCAACCTTGAATCTACAACGTGGATATCATCTGTTATACATGAAACGACTCTTTATGATCAGCTTCTGAAAACTTGTGTGTGATATAAAAACGAATTTGTAGAATTGCATTTTTAAAATATATATGTATTTTTAGTTGTTTTTTGAAAGTAGCTTCTCATTATAATCATACTGTATTACTGATGCCTGCCAGACATGCTCTTCCAAGTGACCAGTAGGGAATACTTGTAAGAAGAATTTGCTAAGCATCTTAATTGTGCATGTGAAATCATTGCACGTATTCACTGTGCTTATGTGAAATATTCTTTTCAAGGAAAGTATTTTCATTTTTCTTAATACATCTATTGCTTGTGTTGTTGTTCTTTTCTCTCCTAGATCTTCCTCAGAACTGTGATCCTAACATTCCCCTAGTTGCTCAGGAATTAATGAAAAAAATGATCCGCCAGTTTGCAATTGAGTACATTTCAAAAAGTAGCAAAATTCAAGAGAACAGAAATGGTTCATCATTTGAACCGAGTCTGATATGTAAAAGTATCCAAATGAACCAAACGGAAAACTCCCTTCAGGAAGAGCAGGATAGCCCTCTAGACCTCACTGTGAATCGAACTCAAGAACAGAATACTCAGCAAGGTAAATATCTCTTATCTGTTCATCTGTATTTTCATGTCATTTACTACCTTATTATATCTTTCTACTTCAAAAATAAAAAGTTCTTTAAAAAAGTGCCAAATAATGTTTTCACTTTCCAGAACAGCAATGAGTCCATAAGAAAAAAGAAATTATTTTAATTGATTAAATAAAAAGCCATTTTAAAAGCATTTTTTCGTACTGTGTATTTGGTGGTAAATATCCTAGTTTTGTAGTGTGTGCCTTTAAATGTGGCATTGGAATTTCTCAGCTTTAGAGCACTTATTCATCTCACTTGTGGCTGTCACAGGTAACAGTAGCTTAAGATTTTGTTGAAGAATTTTCTGAGGAAAGAGAGAATATGCTAGAACTTTAGAGAACGGAGTTCTTTCTGACCATTTAATCCTTGGACACTGATTAAGTATAGACAGGTTAGAATGATGGAAAGAGGAATTTTCTGTACTTAAGACCTAATACTTACAGATCAGTACAACCTTGTTGAGAGTAAAGCAAGAAAAATAAGGCTGCTCGTTATCATTTACAAATAGGAAACAATATCTTCTCTTGCCTTGAGGAATATTGTCATCCAAAACGGATAATAAAATCACAGGAATGCTTTGGACTTTGAACTTGATTTGGAGTAATGGCAGTTTTCAAGAGGGATTGTGACTGTCACGTGCAACTGAGAACACTGGCAAAGTCAGCTAGTCTCTGACAAATACAAGGGTCCGTGTTAATCCAATTATACTTCAGACCACAGAGGAAAGCGAACCCATGTGTCATGTAACATACTGCAAGTTAAACAAAGATAGAATTGTAGAGTTAAGGTTTTATGTGCATATACAGTCTTCAGTTAGATGGTATATCATTTAAAAAAATGAAAGGTTTTGACACAGACCTACCTTGCTGAACATGCCTATTCTAGATGAAATTTAAGCATCCTTTTTCTTTGGCTGTAGAACCTTTAAGAAATTGCAGAGTTCTTGCATTTATTCTGTGTGATCAGCAGAGGCTAGCTCATGTCTGGGTTTGGACATGAATTTACCTTGTGCAGATGAATCTTGAGAAAATGTGTCTTCAGAGTGTTTAGAATTATGTATCTTCAAGCAAAACATCTGAGGCTGAAATAAATAGTTGCTTGGCAGACAACTTGTTTGGAGAATTTTATAAATGTTAATCATGCTATGAAGTTTAGAGCTACTGAAAGAAGAGGAAATATCAAAACAAAACTAGAAGGAAAAATGTTTTGAGCCATATAATCTACCAAGGAAGTTGTATTGCACTTCCATTTTTCTATAAGCATATTATTTTAGGACTGTCTTAGCTTTCCACTGTAGTGGTGACAGCAACACAAGCAAAAAAAGATCAAGGCGGAAAAAGGCAACCTGTTTGCTTGCATTCTGTTCTAGGTGCAGTGGCTGCTGAACAGTTATTTCAGTTAGGTGTTGTAAGCGTCTATAAATTATACTATCTCCTTCTCATGTATTATTGTTCTTTTAATGAGGACAGCTTGAAGGTACCAAAATGTTACATGCTTACAGTAGAGAATTTTGAAACTTGAGATACTGCCCAAATCCTGCTGGCATTTGTACTATCAACTTGGACCAGCTTTTCTGTGGCACTGTACAGTGATTTAGTTTTAAGAACTAATACAGTTGGATGCCCTGAAAGTAATGTCGCCTATTTATTCACATGGAAACTACAACAGTTACAAAGAGCACAATAACAATATTTGATAGAGTGCATTCTCAGCTACTAAAACACTATTTATCAACATGGTCACCACTGTTAGCTATGCATTTTTACTAGTGATGAACAAGAACCTTCATGGCACGTTCATAAAAATTTGCACCAGTGGGGGTGACCCATTGTCACCACTGCTGAAATGCACCACCCACCGCCTCACTGTGCTCACACCCACTGTTCAGGCTTCATCAACGTTCAGCAAGCATTGATGGATGACAATGGGTGCCATTTTTTTCCCCACACAGATGAGTTCAATTACACACCTTTGCTTCATACACACTTCTGTGTCAGATACTATTTTGTCAGACTGCCTTTCTGCTGCCATCTGTTGCACAGCAACAAAATTTAGTGGAGTATTGGGAGGAACACTCAACTTCTACACAGCCATACCACCACCATGCACCTCTGACATGGTGAGCCAACATAATGAAACAGGAATCATCACTTCCAGAGCAGCTCTCATATAATACTGCTCTTTGGGTAGCGTTATGAAATTGATTAAAGTTTTCATCTTTTAATTCAGTTATTAAAAAAAGTTAGCAAATAACATAAAACTCTTTCTTCAGTCAGTACACTTATAAATACAGTACCATTATTTGTTCCCTTTCTAGAAGTGTTTGATGATCTTGGTACTCTTATTATTTGCTTATTGTAATTTCTAAATGAAATGACAGTTACAGGGTAGGAAGTTTAAATCTCTGCATTTAAAAAAAAAAAAAAAGATTAAAAATAAATGCTGAGAGGTTGAAATCTTTTCATTTTGAATTCTGTCTCTCTTGTGAAGCAGGGAATAGCCTAAAACATAAAGACTTCAGGTTGATTTTTTTTTAATTAGGCATTCTTTAAAATTGCAGATCTTAGTAATAAATGCAAATGGAAATGATTATTGGATTCGAGGGGAAATTTTAGGCTTTATTTTTCAGATCACAAGAAGCACTTGCTTGCACTGAACAGATCCAAGTGTTCAGTACTGAAAAAAGGTCATCCAGGTGTATTCAGGGGCAGAATCTACCTTGGCCTCAAAGTTTCTTACCTTCCTTGGCTATCTGCAACCTGTCTCTGAAGAACTCTCATAATGTTCAGGTTTGTCACTTCCAGCACTGCTTGTTGCCAGAACCTGTGTGTATTGGGTTTATGTGGCACTTTTCATAATGAGAGGACTTTGGGGATGGCCTCTGTGAGACAATGCCAGGTGTTACCCCATCCCAGGGCCAGCTACTTCAGCAGCAGATCCTCTACAGACCAAAGGGGAGTGCAACAGCTAAGTTTGTGGCATCTCTCTGAAAATACATTTAAGAGACTGGCTTCTTGATTGCTACACTGAATCATACTGAAACAATTCCAAACACTTAAAAAGAAAGATGATGGTGTTATCTTTATTATGTTAATACACTGTTCTCATGGTATATATTGGGAAAAATACTATGCTTTTTGAAGGTATGCGTACTACGGTTCAAAAAATAAATTGTGTAAACTGCAAAATGTATTCAAGAAACAGAGTGTAATAATTTTGTATGGAATGGTGAATCTAGGGACAAGGTTCAGGATTCCATTTCTTCTTTGGCTGCCAATAGTGGTGGCAGCTAAACTTCCGATCAGTTGCTCATTTGCTTCTTCAGCAGCATAGGGGGAAGAATAAGAACAGGAAAAAAGTGTTGGAGTAAGGATTGTTTTACCATCATGGACAAATCTAAAACTTGTCTTAGGGGAAATTAAATATTTATAATAATAGGCAGCAATTTAATTGCTAATTCAGGTATCAGAAAGCAAAACAAATACATTAAAATGAATACCTTTTCTCAACCTTTTCCCTTGCTAACTTTCACTCCTGATTCTTGTGCAAACCTATACCTTTACCACTTTTGATGTTACCCATTCAAAAGAAATGGGGGATGGGATTCATAATCAGTACATAGGGGTTTCTCCCTGTGGTTCCTCCTTCCTCATTTTTTCTCTGCAGTTGGGATTCCCTTTACTGTTTCTCATCCTTTTTGTTCCCTCTTTCTTTTTGTCCCGTGTTTTTATCCTTTCTTAAATTTGTTTTGCCACAGGAAGCCACCAGCTAGGTTGGGCTCAGCTTTGCCCTGCAGTGAATTTGTTCGAGCTGACTGGAATTAGCTATGACTTACTGCAATGGGGCAGCCCCTGATCTCTCCTCACAGTGGTTACTCCTGCAGCTCAGCCCCACTGCCACCACCATTTTGCCATATACATGCCATATATAGTCATACACTTTCCACGTGCCAGTGTTTTGTTTTATAAAATTATATATCAGGTCGGCAAAAATTGGTTAGTCAAGGTGGTAGTTAACAAAAATTAATAAATAATAAATTTAATAGTATAATAATAAATTAATAGTTAATAAAAGTTGTTTGAGCTCTTACAAATAGTTTTCTGAAGCTTATTAGAAGGAAAAAAAAAACAACGGATAAGGGGCTTCATTTGCACAGTTGATTGTAAACATCTGGAACTGGTGTGACAAAAGGTTTTAGAGATGGGCAGTGTCAGTGGGTTCAAAAAAAGGCCTTATACAGCTTCCCAGCAAACAGATCTGAGGCCATATTATGAAGACAATAGTCAGGAAGAGAGATCTCTGAGGTCTGGCAGTTGTTGGGACAGTAAGAGAGCCATGCGGTGCAGGCAGTGGCCAGGCTGATGTGTTCTCCTGTGCTAGGAGTGGAGTTTCTGATATGTCTGGAATTAGAGGACTGAGTAGAGTAGATCATCTGACTTTAGATAGATAACCTGTGAGAGATTTCCTGAAACCCAGAAAATTAGATATTTGCTAAAATGAGTGCTGAAATATGTATAGTAGCAATTCAGGGTTCCAATAAAGCCCTATTTTTTTCTGTTTCTCTAACCTTGTTAATTTGGAGGAGGCTCAAGTTATTGTTGTCCTGTTTGTTTTGAAGAAGCTTAGTATACCTTGGTATTTTTGTACCTGATGATGTGATGCTGAGAAGTCAACAAGACAGTGCTAAAGCCATTTCTTTGAAGTTCAAAATCATCTGATTTATAGCATAAAGAAAGAATTTCACGGGAATACCACGAGGAGCAGACCTGAAAAACTTGTAGCAATTTGTCTGTATTATCTAATTTTTCATAATATTTGTTAATGAGGACTGTCTTTTTAATTGTCATGTTTTTAGCTAAAGAGTGGAAGTAATTCTGTAGATCTTATTTGAATCACCTTATGTAGTTTTTTCTGGTTCTGATGTCATTTTCTTCCTGTCCAGAATTCTTGTCTAAATTATCTGGTTTGAGTGATTCGATAGAAATAACAGAAAAAGCAGAAATAATAGAAAATGCTGTTTTGGTTTAAAAGGTATTATTCCTACCTTGCGAGTAATTTAGGTTTTCAAGGTTCACTGTTCACCTGTACAATATAGTTTTTGTTCTTCAATACTAGAAAACTGTGTGATTCGGGCCCCATATTAGTGCGATAGCTGAAGGGTGGGTTGTATCTGCTCCATTCTTTGTGTTTTCAGTAATGTACCAGGGAAGAAGCATGATCTCAAGGGGCACTGCTTTTCAAACAGATTCCTGTTTGTCATGCAGGAGATAATGTGCATAAAATTACTAGATATGAACAGCACATCACAAGAAAAATTTTGTTAAGCTGAGAAAATAATCTTGCTGAACCCAGTCAGTGATGGCTTTATCTGCTCTTTTGTGCATATATCAAATCTCTCGCATTTCTCTTTCGCTCTTCTTGCTGAGGATTGCTTTTTGATGATCTTTAAGGTCTTTTCCAACCTGAGTGATTCTATGATAGTGATTCTATGATAGAACATAGTCTTCAGGGAAGTGCCATACACATATTTAATACTTGCATTTTCTGTGTTGGATATTCAACTGTCTTGAACCTGAAATGATTCTTTAGCCTGCTTACCTTTCAGAGGCCCAAAATGTATCTAATTTTCTTGCCCGAGCAGTATATTTTCAGTACTGTGCTCTTTTTAGTGATTTTTACAGCTTACTGAGGGCTTTTGTTGTCAGAGGCACTTATGAAAAACAGGAGATTAAAATGATATGATCTGTTCAGACTTTGTCATGGAATCTTTCCAGAGCCTTTGACTTTTTCTCTAAGAATCTTGTTAGCTTCAATTCCTTTGTACGTTGATTAGACAGAGCCATTCAGGTTGGTTATCTTGGTATTCCAAAGTCTTCAGCAAAACATTCTATTTCAGTTACAGGTTAATTTGTTTTTTTTTTCAGCCATGTATCTCAGAGCATGTTTTCATTTTGCTGTTTGTTTTGATTTTAATCTATACCTGGTGTTCTTTTGTTCTTAGTAGTCAGGTGATAGTGATCTAATGATTAACTCTTTGATGAGTTGTGAACTTTGAGGTAGTTTTCTGAAGTATTTTTTCTAGTGATTTTGTCCAGTGATCTCTTCTAAGCATTTTATGTCATGCTGCCTGTGACTATCAATTAACTGAAGGTGGAAATTGTGAAAGCAAATGCACAAACAAAGGCTAACATAGTTTCTATCACTAGCAGTATACAACAGATGAGATCTGTCTGTTGCACGGGAGTTGGGAATATTTTACAGCTGGGTAGGCTGGATAGTCCCTGCAGAATATTTCTGCTGTGATTTTAATTGGCTTTTCATTCTGAAATATTACTGCTTCAGAAAGCTTAATTTAGCATTAACTTTAGTGCTTCCTTTACAATCCCAAGGGTTTAAGAAAGACTTTGAAGAGAACAAGTTTAGGAGGAAAGGGACATCTTGAAAAGTAGCATATTTATAAATATTCTTTCCCCTGATCTACAATGCTAATTTTTCTCTTTTTTCCAACATAAGATTGTTTGGCAAAAACAGTCAAAAGCTGTTCTAAGCAGACCAGAACAAATAGCTGTATTTACTTCCTTCACAAAACTCTATTTCGTAGCAGTATGTGTAATAAAGCAGAGTTAACCTAAGAATTTTTCCAAATTCTCGTTTGAGTGCTGGCATTTGGGAAATTCAGCCAGTGTTTCATGTTGTACATCCAAAGCTATGGGAAAACATATGCAATTGGTTAATATTTTAGAAATAATACATAATAACATAAAAATGATACTACTGTAAAAAGGACAAGCAATGACATGGTTTGTGAGTGTTGGAACTCAAAATTAGGTTCATAGAGCTCAGACTCACAACCAGTCCAAGTTTCAAACAGAGAATCAAGGAAGGCAGGTATGAAATTAAGTATGTTTAGGGAATTTATCTATAAATTAAATGTGGTTTAAAAATAAAAGCCAAAAAAAGCAACCTAAGCAATAATTAGAAGGAAATTTTCAGCTAATGAGGAGATCTACTAATTTTCAATGTTAGTAAATGTTGATTTAAAATAAAATACAGTTTTTCAATACTTGATAAGTTTTAACGTCCAGCTATAAATTTTGAATATAACATTTGCCAGTGTCTTGACAGAGTTAATTCTCACCCCAGTTTAGGTCTTTCTGGTTCTGTAGTCACATTATTACACTGTGTGGGGGCAGCATGTGTGGATGTGTAAACAAACAGCTGGATCTTTTAATGACATAGGTCCCATATACTGAAAACATGGCTTGAGCTCACTTTCTTCCCATTTGTTGGGATACTACTACTGTTCCTTTCTCATCCAGTAGCCTGGTCTGATCTCAGAACAGAGATCTCCTGAGTACCATTCTAGCCTGAATGATTCTGTAAAGCTATGATTTAATTAGGTTGATTTTAATTTCATTATCAGATTTGTTTACAGTATGTGTATACAAAATAATATGAAGCTCATTGCTTTGGAAATAAACAGTCCATGCATACATGGTTTTTAGGAAAAGTCTCATGTTTCTGCTTAAAACAGATTCTTCTTTAAAATTTTGTTATTTCTGTGTGAGTTTTTGTTTTTCTTTCTTAATTTTAGACAGTTTTACTATAGATCATCCAAAACCATTTACTGACAGCTGATACTGTGAAAAAAATAAGGCGTCAGAAATTTTACAGGATAAATTTAACTGCTTAAAAATTGTTACATAGGTACAAACGATTGGTAAAAAAAATTCTGAGATAATCCTTAAACTGCTGTCATGACTGCTCTTTACATCACTATTCCTTGCAGGGGATGGAGTGTTAGATCTCTCTACAAAGAAAAGCGCAAGGTTGGAAGAGCCAAAATACGATCCCTTGTGTTCTGAAAACTCGGTGTCTGGGTAAGCAACTTTTAGGACTCTCTTTGGCTTATGTAAAAAAAAATCGAGTTTTCTCTTACTTCTCTGAAGTCAGGTTTTACGTTCATAACATATTAGTATATACTGACACACACGCGTGGTTTATATTTTTCTTTCAAAAGAATTTGTGTCACTCATAAGTGTGTGTCTATGTATATATCATATGTTTCATTTGTCTTTTTTATTTTTTTCTGTTTAAAGAAAAGTTATCAGAACAATCACCAAACTTTAGTTCATGTTACTAAAAATGAACTGAAAATTGATTATGTAGACACAATGAAAGTAGTAGGACAGTAGAAGAGAATGCAAATTTATTCTTTCAGAGTTCACTTAGGAAACTGCAGTTTTTGACAAAAAAACAAACATGTTAATATTTAGATTTAAAATATTCTTCAACTAACATGAACAAGTTAAATGACTATTATTTATAATACTCCTTAATATGAGCAAGAGAATGCGCGCGAGAGAGAGAGCTCTTAATCATCGTATTTATACTTACATCATGGTTCTGGCTGTGGTATGTGGTGGCAAATAGTTAAATTTCTTTATCCAGCAAGAAAAATGTTGCCTCTGCTGCAAGCTACCACAAATCTAGAGAAACGCATTGTTTTGTTGGATTTTGTTATGATTTTGGCATCCTCCCATCCACTAGCCATAGCAGGACCCTTTTTGTCACCTGTACGTCTTACAAAGTAACTTATTACAAATAGGAATACCATAGCAGTACTTGTTGGATGGTGTAAAATGCATTTTATTAATTTGCTGATACGAAGAAGCTTTAAAAATTGATATGACTTTGTAATTAGCTGTAAGTAGTGGCTAGAAGTTTATAAAACTGTGTTTCATTTTGCCCAAATGGACTCGATTGTTAACTATGACATTTTACCTTATGGTTGTAGAAAGCCTAGTTTGTGTAAGTCTGGGATGTTTGTGTGTAGTTATGTACTTATTGCTGCAAATTTTCTATGAGGGGGTTGACTCTTTTATTACTTGTTTAGCGGTAACGTCACGTTTCTACTAACAAAAACTCCTTCAGGATTTGGGTATTTAATGGAACGTTAATTGTATAATTAAAATTATAACAGTGTTGCTCTGCAAGCATGTGAACAAGGGAATATAGCAAGCACATGAGAATATTACCAAATACTGAGATAGGATATAAAGTTCTTGGAAGGGCTGCTGTAGAAGCCACCGTATGATTTTTGATGCACTGTCCTACCAGAACTGTAACATTTTGCTAGGATAATCATTTAACTACCACATCTCAAAGGCTTAAAAGTATCAGAAGCAGTGATGTTACCGAAGCAAGGAGTATAATAAAGGAGTGGACCCTTCCCTTCCATAGCTGTGTGAGAGTCTCTCATACATCAGTTTACCATCGTTTCATTCCATCCATCCAGGAGACTACACAGACACAGAGAGGACTATGTGGAAAGAAGTGCTGAGTTTGCAGATGGTTTGCTCTCAAAAGCTTTGAAAGACATTCAGTCTGGAGCACTGGACATAAATAAAGCAGGCATACTTTATGGCATACCTCAAAAAACTTTACTTCTCCACTTAGAAGCCTTACCAGCAGGAAAGCCTGCACCTTTTAAAAACAAAACTCGAGATTTCAATGATAGTTATTCATTTAAAGACAGTAAAGAAACTTGTGCAGTCCTACAAAAAGTAGCCTTGTGGGCAAGAGCTCAAGCAGAGCGCACAGAAAAAAGTAAACTCAGTCTACTTGAAACCTCAGAATTAAAATTCCCAACAGCTTCCAGTTACCTCCACCAATTAACTCTGCAGAGAATGGTCACACAATTTAAAGAAAAAAATGAAAATCTCCAATATGAAACTACGAATCCTACTGTACAATTAAAAATTCCTCAGCTAAGAATAAGTTCTGTGTCCAAACCACAGTCTGATACTGCTGGTCTTCTGGATGTTATGTACCACGTTTCTAAAACCTCCTCAGTCTTAGAAGGATCAGCTCTTCAAAAATTGAAAAATATACTCCCTAAACAGAACAAAATTGAATGTTCTGGACCTGTAACTCACTCAAGTGTTGATTCCTACTTTCTGCATGGGGACCTCTCTCCTTTGTGTCTTAATGCTAAGAATGGGACAGTAGATGGAACCTCAGAAAATACAGAAGATAGTTTGGATCGTAAAGATAATAAGCAGCCAAGAAAAAAACGTGGCCGCTATCGGCAGTATGATCATGAAATAATGGAAGAAGCAATTGCAATGGTAATGAGTGGGAAAATGAGTGTTTCCAAAGCACAAGGAATTTATGGGGTACCTCACAGCACTTTAGAATATAAAGTAAAAGAAAGATCTGGAACATTGAAGACTCCGCCGAAGAAGAAACTCCGTTTACCAGACACTGGCTTATTTAATATGACAGATTCAGGGACTGGCAGCTGCAAAACCAGTAGCAAGCCTGTGTAGAATAATTGTTAGCAAATTGTTTTGTGTGTGTGTGTGTATGTATGTCTGTATACACACACAGTGTGAGAAATACATATGTTCACTCTGACAGGAGACGTGAAATGATACAGTTCAAAAACCACATACATGCCTTTTGAAAAATAGTTTTATTCAGGGTTTTCACTGTGGACAGAATTATAGAGTTCCTCACTTAATTCTGATAGTGTGTATTTAATATAATCCTTGTATAAATAGGTGAAAAGATTCAGGTTTTATTTAGTAGTCAATAGCATAAAGATGTTTTGGAAGAACGAGTATTTGTCATGTGAAGCATAATTTTTAATTGCTAAAGAACCACTCTACCCATTCAACAAACCATCTTATTACAGAAATACACGATCTATGGTTAGCAAACTTACAAACTTCACAGAATACTTGCAGTAAATTGTAAGTAACTCAGATTATACAAATCAAGGGATTTTTTTAAAAAGCTAGTTCCTTACCAGGGAGTGAATTTGTGAAGTATTAGTAGGTTATAGTACATTCTGTGAAAGAAAAACAAAAGTTAATCGTTACTTAAATATCCAATACAAGTAAGAAAGAAACATTTCATTACTAAAAATGTGTGTTAGCAGGCATAAACTGCATTTTTTATCATTTTAAGAAAATTTTGTTGGTGGTTTAGGAAGAAATTGGTGTTTACAAAGTGTACACTTACAAAACCTGAGAAATTACTGTAGTTATAGAATTATTAAATATGAAATAAGATGGAATACTTAAGAGCATAACATAATTTAATCCTTATCATAATTTTCCTTTTTAGTTTGAAAAATAAGGTGACCTATAAGGTTTCAAAAGAAAGTTGAAATGCATCTTAGAGCATGTTCATAATGTGCACAGAATGAGCTTGAGAATGGTTTTTTGTTTTGTTTTCTTTTTTTGTTTTGTTTTGTTTAAACGTGCTGGTTAGTTGATGTTATGACTACTTAAAATTTATTTAAGGATTGTGTCACACTCCTATTGAAAAACCTCACTGTAACTGTAATGTATTTGCTGCTGTGACATTTCAAAATATTTTCAGTTTATCAAAATGAATACCAAGTTACATTATCATTTTGCTAATAACCAAATTTGCAGTTCAGGGTCTTGATAGAAATACAAATATTAAACAGTGAAGCTGTTTTAAAACTTTCAATAATATAAATTCTTTATAAATTTGGTAGTTAGAAGTTAGGCAGTTCACTTTAAATACGTAACTTTTAATAGACTATAAGGGAGACCAATTACTTTCGTATTACAGTTTTTAAATGGATTTCAAAGTATTCACACTGGACTTTATATCAAGCTTAATTTTTTCATGGACTATCACAAAGTACGTGTCTGCATATGAAGAGCAGGGACTTGCTTCATATATTCGATACAGAACATAAATGCCCTTTTCCTCTCAAAATGTAGTTATGTCTGTATGCATCTAATTTGGGATAGAAAAAGACTTTTCTCCAATTTTTATACATTCGGTGCACATGCGTACATAGATAGTCCATTTTTTCTCTCGCACTTAAATTTTCATATGTATAGGTTAATTATAAAAAAGAAAAAAGAAAGGGGACATTAGATACATATGGGCTACATCAGGTAACTTGATTTTTAAATGAATTTGCCATTAAAGTCACTGGAGAGCATACTTACAATATTAGTGGCAAAATCTAGTCCATATTTATTAACCTTACTGAAAACTAAGAGCTTACACTTTAAAATAGAGTAATCCGTAAGAATTTAAGTGAAACTGCAAAAGCAGTGTCTCACTTTTTTGGTCTCCAAGATCTATACTGAATCTTCAGTGGTTAAGGTTTACTTGCATATTTCAAAATGAATCCTTTTTTAAGCAGAACTGTACCTGATAACAAGGTCAAAAACAGCAGGTGTCAGGGTCATCTTTCATTTTAAAAGAATTAAGCCATATTTTGTGAGGGCAAGAAGAATTAAATTGTTAATGCATCCCCACTGGAAAGTGAAGTTTAAAGATACGTTAAACATCAAGATCTGTTTTACTTGCAAAACTTTGGGATTTCAGTGCATTGCCTAACATTTGTACCATGCTGATGTTTTCTACTCCTCAGACAACATTAGAAATTTGAGTCTGAAGTTTATATTGAAGGCAAGTTACAGTACTCTTTTTATATCGTTTAGAAGGTGACCTGACCAAAAATTTAACAGGATTCATAAAATCAGGGATCATTTTACTATTGACTTAACAGTACTCAGTAGTTTTGTATGTAATATTATAATTAATTTTCAACATTTTAGTACTTGTATTTATTTTTTGGTCAGAAATAGTATATTAAAATATTTTTTGATAGTTTATAGATGATACTCAACCTGTAAGTGTTTAAAGGAACAGAATTATTTGTTTCTAATTATTAGGCTAACCTTTGATTACACAACTAAGGAAAGGCAGGGAAATGTGTAGATTCTCCTTCCCCAACCCCTATGACTCCACTAAATGTCGTTTAAATTACACACTTTGAACTGTTTTATAAATTCTGTTATCAGTCACTACTTAGTAATTGACAATTTCTGAAAATCCATGTTTCAGCAGAATTTTAAATGAAGGCGAAAGCAAGCCCTACATGCTTTCTACTTATTTGAATGTTTCTCAAGTATTTTATATTAAAAAACAGTGCCTCTGTTTTTAGAACTACTGCTCAGTAAAGCTGTTTAAACCATTTCTGGTAGCTAATGACAATTTTATATTAAATTGTATATTAACTTTAGTGAGACTGATTTTTTAGTTGTTTACAGTACAAATACTTGTATTTGTTTTTTAATTGCAGTATTTCCATTGTCGCAGTAATTTAGTAAAACTCTGTGGCTGCCTTGATTTTTGACAGATTTTTGTTAACAACTGATTTTTAGGCAATTAGTTATATTTATGCATAAATCAATTGCACTATAATTCATGAATTATTTATTACAATATTTTCTAATGAATTCCATGTATTTGTCTTGTGTTGTAAATGTACTGTAATTCTGTTTCTTCTTTGTGTTGTTATATTCCTAAATCTAATTGTATGAATTTAATTGTTTAGTTAACGTGTTTCTACGTTGTAATTTGTAGTAAAGCACTTCAATGCTTTTGCACATAAATTTACAACACTGATGTGTGATTGATTTGCTCATTCAGTAAAAAAAAAAAGAAAAAAAAAGAAAAAAAAAAGAAAAAAAGAAAAAAAAAAAGAAAAAGAAATGAAAAACCTGTACGCTGACTCATTTGACTTACTCCCAAGGCATACATTTATTAGTGGATTAAGAGCAAGACCTGTACAAATTAAGCATTTAATGGCTAGTTTACTCTGAGAATTTTATATAGCAGACATAGTAGCTTTCAGGAAGGGTGACTGCTTAAAGTTGACGTATTATTCATTAATGAGAAGAATTTCAGAAAGCCAAAGAATCTGAATATAAAATTAGTTTGCAGCTACAAATTATCGAAAACTATGTAGACTCTTAAATGGAACTGAATTTTACTAATAATATAGTGAAAATACAGCTTTTTTTAGATAAACGTGTTTACTTAGTAAAGCCAGAAAGCAAACATATCATTAAGTACACATTTGTTTCTGTAGGAGTTCTGTGGTCCATATGAGTACTTGCAAATGTGTTATGTTCCTGTTCTGTTCCTCTTCTCAGTCTTCCAAGATGTTGCTAGATTGGTCACAGAATCACAGAATTGTCTGTGATTCTGGTCCTTCTTCCTGTGGCTGAGAAAGCAGAAAACAGAACTTTAGGCAAGGAAGTCTTTTGGGAGTCCTCTAATAGCACTTTTTCCTGAGAGTTTATGAGGAGAAATAGTTATGTCTAAAATAATAGACCGAAAGTCTAGTTCTTAGCCTTATAACATCTCTGCTTTTGAGCCAGTTTTAGACTCCAGTCAGTCGTTAATCTATGGTATTAAATGACCCTCCCGTTCAGCAGGGAGATAGCATAATTCCATGCCTCACTTTTTTCTTCAGAGATTTTGGGCACAAAAGGGAGCTGGAGAGCAGCAGGTATTAATCCCTTCCCCTCTAAGCCCCTTCATTTCCTACCGACTCTTGCTGGCCTTTTTTTTTTTTTTTTTTGCTTATTTGTAAGATGTGTAAGGCAGTTCTGTAAAGAAAGCGTGCAGTTGCAAAATAGCTCATTCTTTCTTCTATGGAATTAATGCTAAAGCTGCTGTGTGACGATGCAAATTTAAAGGGCTATATGGAAGAATTTAAAGGAATTATAGAAAACTGAAATACAGTTCCATTATTGCAATGAAAAGCTATTTACATTAGTTTGAATATGTGGACATCTCTACAGAGACTCTCTTCAAACAAATGTGTTGCTTTAAAGCAGAATGAGCTCTGCTCCCAAATGCTGACCAAGGCAGGAGTTGCTGCATTTCCAGAAACATAGGTCATTTTACGATAGGTGAAGTTGTCTGTCAGAAACTAACACGTGTGAAGGGAAAGTGGCTTGTAGTTGTTTCACGCAAGGTTAGGTAGCTGGGAAAGAAAAAATATTAGGAGGGTGTGCAGCATGTTACTTTTTAATAGATTGATCTCAACATGGCAAATTCAGAGCCATTTTGAGGCCTTTGGAAAATGTAATTATTGACTTTGAGAAAGTTTTAGGGTTCTGGAAGTTTCTTCCACCAGCGAAATATCTGAAATAGCAATTACTCACATTATGAATACAAGCAATCTCCATTAAAAGATCTCTAGTGAAACTCAATTAGGCAGAACTTGCAAACCTGAAAAGACAGAATTAGTCTATAAAAGACTGTGCTGCACCCCTCAGTTTACAAATTAGTATGTAACTTCTACTGTGATTTACAAACAAAATATCCATGACCTAGTGGTGTGTTTGTTTGGTTTTTTTCACTTCTGTTTAGCTTTTTGATACGTTATTTCCTTAAATTCATGGTGATGGGTAGGGCAATTTTTACCTGTAACTGTTTTTATAAGAATATGCTTTATTTTCACAAGCGTAGTGATATATTTCAACACCTTGTGACTCCTGAATTTGTAGGATGATCTCTAATAAGATAGAACTAGAAGTAATGTTCTAACTCCTCAGTGCAGAGGTGTTTCAAAATCATTTAAATCTTGACATAAAGTGTCCTTGAATGTTTTTATTTTAGATTGCAAGTGCAAAGAGGGGTTTAATATTTTTATGCCTCTGATTTAAACATAATTGCAATTTGAATTAGTAATATCAGTATTTTCTTAGACTCCTATGAGTTACCAATATTACCTATTGATTGATTTTCAATATATTCCATTTCGTACTAAATATTTCAAGAGAAGGAGAGAACATAAGGAATTATTATGCATAGTTGGCAGTTTTAAAGCTCTGAACTATAAAATCCATCTGGGACAATAAAACTACAAATTTGCATGTATAATTTCTATTAAGAAACTTGAAGCTGAAAGTTATTGATGTTAATTACATTGAGAATGAGCTAATTAAAAAAATAGGTAATTTTTATATAAATATAATACGTTTAAATAATGTCTGTTCCTTATTCAAAACAATTATAATAACAAACAAAATTAAGTTATTCCGAAGTCCAGGCTTAAATGCAATAAGTTAAGCGAAATAGTATTAGATCAAAAAGTTAGTGTCATGTTCAGAGTTTGGTGATATGTTTAAACAATACATACTTTTCTAAAACAGAATTCTTCTAATATTTTCTGGTCGTGCAATTGGTTTCAGTAAAACATTTGAACTAGGTATTAACTATCTGGTGATAGTTGCTATCCAATTTGTATTTAAATGAAGAAATATTTGTACTAATTTCTACCATGGAAAATTTTCAGCTTTTCAATATAAATGATTGATTAGGTAAGTAGTAACATTAGTTTTAATAATTGATAAAGAATGAATTAAATAGTTAAGGTAGTGTTTCATAAGTGATTTTATTTTAATATATTGAGTATAACTGCTCAGAAGTCTTTCTCAGATATAGACCTACCCTGTATTTGAGATGTAATGGATATTAACTTTTGTCAGAGCAGTTCCTTATTCCAGTGGTGATTATCTCTCTCTCTGTATAAGGAAGGAATCTGTGTGTGTGCATATGTGTGTGTGTAACGTATTGAAGAGCCCTTGGTGCACCACTACAGTTTATTTAAATACCAGAAGGAAAATTTTTATCTGAAAAGAACAGGAACAGTAGCAAATTGTTACTTTTAAAATTTTCTGTGAGCCTATTAATTGTTCTAGAAAGATGGAGAAAACCAATCATTAAAAGAATATTTAATGACTATCCTAAGAGCATTCAATATGTTTTGGTACGTGAATATCTTAGGAGGTGTCTCAGGAGAGATGGATCCTTTCTTGCCTCAGCCACAGGCTTGATTTGTGACCTTAGGCAAGTCATTTACCATCCCTCTCTGTGCTTCAACCGCTCAGTTTGTGAAATGGCAGTAACACTGAGCCCCCAGGTTCATGGTGAGGTTTTATTTCATTAACGGCTAAGATGATCTCAAACATCAGGAAGTTAACACTGCTTAATTACATTTAAATACAAGAAGTTGTGTTTTGAGCTATTCTTTATGTTCCGTAGTTCTGATTGTTTTTCTTCTTACGGTAGGATTACCACAGCTACATATAAGATGCACATCATTTCTAGTGAAGCTTGCAAGTTTGAGAGAGTTGTGCAAATAGTACAGAACTGTTTTGCAAACTTCAGGTTTTTAGTCTCAAGCTTAGCCATTGTAACAAACAGATATGGTGTTTTACTGTAATTTATGTTTTGTTTTGATTTGTTTTCATTTTCAGTTCAAGCTCAACAGCTGATGCAAATTCAGAGGAAACTACTAGTTTGGAAACAGGAAAATCAGCATTAAACAAAGTTTTGGAGTCTTTTTGTTCATATCACTGGCAACAGACTTTGGCTATGTTAAAATTTTTAATGCAAGATGAAAGCGTTCCTATAGTGTGCAGTTGCAAACAAACATATTCAGTCCACTCTGAAACTCCCAGTTTCCTTACTGAAGAAGATGTTCATGTTTCATTTTGCAATTGCAAAGGACATATGATAACAAAAAGTTGCTGTTTACAAAATCAAATACCAAACACTTATTTACCACCTCTGCCTATTTGTATTAAAGATTTCCATTCTTTGTCATGCCAAGCTGTAGCGATTGGATGTATTAAGACCGTGGTGAACAAAGCATGTAGTTCTCATAAGTATTGTGCTGAACAATTGCAAAATTCTACCAAGCATTCTGTGAAAGCAGTAGCATGTGCATCTTCAATTAAGGACTGTGATCTGTTAAACAGCATTAAAAATTCAAGTAGATCTCGCAGCCCGTCACCACCACCACTGTCACCTGTGCAGAATAAAGAATTTGAGACAGTGGAAGGATCAATTATGGATTTTCCAATTTTAGACAATAACAAGCCTGAAATATCCATCAACCAGCCTCCATACCTATTGCCAGCTGAAGGAAGCAATGGAGAATTTGAATATGAAAACAAAACATGTGAAGGAAAAGTGACTGAATATTCAGCTAGAACATTGCAGTCAGCAGATGAAGAAGACAACAATTACATGAATTCTGAGAAGGCTGAGAAAGGTGAACATTATGCCATTTTCCAAGATTTAATGGACCGTATTAATGAAAAGTTAAAATCAATAGACACTACAGATATAGCAGCAAATCTTGTAAAATTTTCTAGCAGTGACAGGGCACCAGAAAACGATGTAAAATTAGGAGACTTTATAACCTCCCTTTTGCATAATGCTAAGGCAAGTGATTATAGTTTTATGGAATTACTTCGCCAACATGATAAGCAAATGGAAAATAAAATAATCCAAACAAGATTTCGGAAGCGTCAGGAAACTTTATTTGCAATGTATAATTCTCCAGATTCACCATATATTCGACGACAGTCTTTGCAAATCAAGAGGCAGCTTGCAAGCCTTGACGAAACTCTTGTAAGAAAAAAGTCAATTTCTGAGAGAAATGCAAAAAAATCTGCAAAGAATTTTGATAAGATATACCCAAACAAAAGGCACGGGTTAACTGTGTTAGAAGATAAAGATTTGCAATGTCTTGAAAGTAATCCGTGTATGAATTGCCATACCAAACAAGTATGTTTTCCAGTACACCAAACAGAATCTTTCAAACTACCTCTTGCTAATTTTCAAACCAGCTCTGACTTTCTAGTTCTTTCAGAAGACAGTGCTTTTGCAGCCAACCAGGCTAAATCTGCAAAAAGTCAAGGAGATTTTGCGACTCTAAAAGAGACTGATCAGCTTTCTTTGCATGGGGAAAGTAACGGAACTGCGGGCAGAACTAAACGCAACATTGTGCCTCCTGGATGGTACTCTGTGTACGTAACAAACAATATTGTATTCAGAAAATCATCTGATACAAAGAAGTCTTTAGAATGTTTGGAAAAAATGCAAATAAATGAAGATGTCCATGCTGAAAGATGCAGTGATGTAAATATAAGCAAAATTGTGAGAGACACGAATCTGCAAGTTGTCGTAGAGCGTTTAGAAGATACAATTAACTTAGCTAAAAAGGCTAACAGCTCATGGTTGAATAGTTACAAAATAAGCCAAAAAGTAAAAGATAATGCTTACGAACAGGTTATGAACCCACTTGCTAAAAGAGACTTCCCTTTCAGTGTGGATGAAATGGAATGCACAGGACAAAGCTTCCTTCCACATTCACATTTGTCAAACAGCAATAAAAACAAAACTCTGTGTGTGACAACAAGCAAGCAAGAAATAGTTATAGATCAAGAAATTAATGACAGCCTTTCAAAGTCTCTAAGCATTGATTCATCTAGTTCTGCATCCAGCAATGAGGCCTTGCATACAACTTCAGCTAGGGAAATACCATCTTCATTAAACTACTCAAGTCCTGTTAAGCTTATGTTTGTCTCAGAGGTTAATAGCAGTGAAGGCGTCAAATATACTTTGACATCTGCAACTACGCCTTCTAAAGGAAGCACAGATATTTGTTCATTTCAGGGGTACACAAGCACTGTGTTAGACAAACAGACCACAGAGAATCTTTCTCATGCAATCTGTGTCAATGATTTTGAAAACAGTGCCAAGGAGGAATCAAGCTGTGTTTGTGCGGAAGCAATTGCAAACTCCTGTGCAGTTGGTCAAACTAACCTAAGTGACTCACAACAAAATGAAATTGTGGAGAAATCAAGCAATAGTGGTGAATCCGTTTTAAAAAGAAAGCCTGGTAGACCAAAGAAAATAGGTCCTCAAGTTGTTAAGCAGGTTAAGAGACCTATTGGGCGGCCTCCAAAACCAAAAGTAGATATAACTGAAAGGAGAGAATGTAGAGCTGAACTCAACAGCGATGGTAAAAGTACCAAATCTGATGCATCAGTAATGGAAGAAGTTAATAGCAACAAAAATATCACTGTGACGGTTGTTTTCGGGAGGTCAAGAAGAACTAAAAGACATGTTTCTGAAGGTAATCTAAATGTAACCAGCACTCTGCCCAGAGGACAGGTTGACTTCAGTTTTGCCAGTGACCACAGCAAAGTGAGGCATAGCACAGAAACTGAAAATGCTTTGACTGAAATAGTGAAAGCCTTACAGAATTCTTCCACTGAAAATGAGGTCTCTGGTTATGACTATGTTAGACCTATCAAGAGCAACCTAGCGTCACCACATCCTTGCAGCAATATCATACGGCCAGTTAAGAAACCGTTAACTACCATTCGAAAACCTGGTCGGCCAGCAAAAGTAAAAATCTCTGGCATATCTGTGACTGTTAATAGAGTTTCACCTCAGGAAAGAAAAGTGAGCATTAGCAACTGTTTGCCTCCTTTACAACAGCAGAACTTGTTAGAAAAAAACACATCGCAGGAGAGAAACAATCAGCTGTGCAATAACATGAGTCAAGTAAAGAGTGTGCAGAAAGATTCTAGAGAAGATGGATCAAACAGTGTTATTACAACAGTGTCAAGAAAACGTGAGATTCCATTGAGACACTCTGTTAGAGACAGAAAGCCCTCACTGCATTTCTTACATTCATTAGCATCCTCTAGTGCATTTACTTGTAGAAGTGCCTTGCTGCATAAATCTTACAAACTCCATTTGAGAAAAGCTAAAGATCAAAAGGAAAAATGTAGGCAATCAAATCGGAGCATAACATCTGCAGATACCTCAGAAATGAGAAATTCAGAAAATTCAGAAAAGAATCTTGAGGACAGTGATTTTGGGCCCATTAATGATGTATCATCGGATCCCATTTTTTCATCAAAGCCTTCTCTCAGGTGGTGGGCTACTTCCGCTTCAAGTGACACTTTGATGGAAGAACTAAATAATAGATTTGAACAGATAACTAATACCTGGTTGCGAGTGGGGGGAAATGAGTTTGATAAATGTGTATGTGAAAACAGGGATCCCACTGAACAAGACTGTAACAGTGAAATGTCAAACCCTTTAGACTCCTGCCTTGTAGAAATTGAAACATCACCTATAAAAATGCTTTTTCAGAAAAAGTGTGACATGAATGAACTCTGCACCTGGTTTATGCAAACTACAGAAACACAGTCTCTCTCACTAGTGAGAAAGGCAAATGCTCGCAATCCTTTAGAAGTAGTTAGTACTAGAGAGATAAAGATGGAAACTAAGCAATCTGATCTTAGTACTTGCCTTTTCAGAAAGCACTTTAAAAAGTTTGCACTATCCTCTCCTTCAAAACCAGCAGGGAAATTACAAATATTACATAATATGGTGAGGTCTCCAGTCTTAAGCATGAAAAGTAATTTTGCGTTAGCCAGATTAAAAAGAAATGAATTTAAAAAGTTACAGCATGATAGGTGGGGACAAACAAAAAAAAAGCTGTATAGCCAGGTTCCTGGAGGCTGGAAATCGAAAAAGAAAAATTTACAGTTTTTTTGCCAAAGCCAGTTGTTTAAAAGTACAAGTGGGGAAAGCAGTGATGGAATGCCTGTGCTCCAGGAAAAAAATACAGTAGAAATCCAGCCCACTCAAACTTTGGTAGAATCTCAGAGTAGCCTCTTGCCAACTGAGAATGAAGCCAGAGATGCATTTGTTCAACAGATGATGGGATCTTCTGACTTTAACCCACATCCCGGTTTAGCAAATATACTTAAGTCACATGCAGAGACAAATGGAACAATTTGTTGCCAACAAAATGTTAGAAAAGGACAAAGCCAAGATAAACTGTTTCCAAATACATGGAAAGCCAAAACCTTTAAAGATTGTAGAATATTTCTGAGAAAAATCAACCATATTGAGCAGCACAATTCATTTAAGTTAAATAATGTCATTTATTCTCCTGAAGCTGTTGAAAGTAAAAGCCATCAGGCCTATTTGGAAGAAAAAAGACACCCTCTTTTGAGGTCCCATTCTACTAAGCAAAACACATTAAAGAAACAAGAGAATGAAATGGAAACACCTAAAGGATCTAATTCTTCTAAAGTGACTGAAAGACTGGATGACCAGTTTCACAGCAGAGAATTAAGTAGTGGTGTAAACCATGATGATAATCCTGCTGGTAGTTCTGAAGTTCTTATCAGAATAAACAAAAGAAAAAGTCCACAATGGGAGACCACTGATACAAATATAAGAAAAAGACATAAGAGACAATCATACAATAGTGGACAAATGGCAGCTTATTACCCAAAGTGCCAAGTAGGTAAGTTCCTGTTCCCCCCCTCACCTTAAATTGCAATCTTAAATAATTAGAGAGGTTGAGCAACTAAGCACTTTGGATTTTTTTTTTTTATGATATTCATATTAATTTCAGAGTAGTCATGAAATTAAACATAGCAGAATACTTCAGAAATGCAAATTCAATACATATAAAATATTTTACAGTAATTTTTCAGTTGTAATAGGTTTGTTACATTCTTTTATGGCTATAGCGTGGCAAGGTGAAAGGAAAAAAGCTAAGTAATATAGTCCGGAGAGACAACAAATCAATTCTGACATATTGAAGTCGGTGGCAGCTGGTTATTAATTTCAACATGAAGAATTTCATTCCACTGTGTAGCTTCTCGTATTCTGAGGAAGGGTAAATTATAAAATGAAACAGAAATTCAGTTTATTAACCAACAGAGTTGTTTGAAAACAAAACTTTTTTTTTGTCGCTTAAGTATTTCTAATGTAAATCTGTAATGGTTTTGTAATTAAGTGGTAAAAAATAGCACTATGTACTTCTGAGAAGTATTCGTTCAGAGATCCGTTTTAGTATCCGTTCAATGCCAAATGAAATATGCTGACTCTAAAGGGTTTGTGCATTGAATCCTTACAGAATGATTTGAAATACAAAATTATTCTAGTCGAATACAGTATACAGTTATCATGCTGAATGCATTTGTTTGGAATGTTTTTAGGCTAGTGTGAATTCAATCTATTTTTAAAACTAGATATTTATAATACATTGTTATACAACTGTGATCTCAGAAAGGCTGGTATATGCTTACAAAGAGGGTACACTTGTGAAATTATTTCTTCTGTGGTATGAAGAAACCTCCTTAACCAGAAGTCTCAACTAATTTCAATAAAATAACTAAGATGTTAGGTATCCACATAGGCAGAAAAAGAGTTCTGCGGAAGGAATTCAGTTACTGCAGAAATACTTGTTTTTAGAAACAACACTGTATGAGCTAATCTGACTTTATTGCCCAAAGAATAAAGATAAAATTTGAAACATCAGAGCAAAATCTTATGTCCCCCTTTGTATTCTGTTTTGTAGAAAACTATCCCAGATAATAAACTGAGGTATTAATTTCAGTTGTAATGTAAACAGTATTATGGCTCTTTGTATACTTTGTTTCTTTTGTACTTTATGTAATATACAATTCTTCATATTAAGCTCATTCGGTGTAATCATACAGTGCTTTTCTGAGGTACAGAGTTTTTTACATTTATACTGTTATTTTTAACTTACTGCTTTGGGGCCAAATAACATAAAGAAAAACCCAACTTGTTTTTAAGAAGTTCAAAGTTTGACACGAGGTTGCTATAGAAAAAGCTAGAACTAGAAAAGGGAAGAGTAGCATCTATTCGTTTCTTTTTACCAATGAAGAAAGAGCTCTCTCTTCTTTTTATTTTGTGATTTTGACTGTAGTCAAGAAAATTTTGCATTCAATTTATATTTAATATTTTTTCTTGCTATAGCAATGTAAGACCTGTTACTGTGATATGGTCTCATGTTAGTTTTAATTGGGACTCTATTATATTTACCTGATAACTTTCCTCTCATAGTTTTGGATCTTTGGAAAAATCTGATAACTATTTTACATTACTTCATTTACAATTTTTGTTTATTTTCCCTCTTACTCATAGTTAATCATATCAATTGTTGTCTTTAGAATGGATATAACAGAAAATTCCTTGATAAAGGAAATGTTAAAAGACAAAAAATTACAATTCTGGAGCTTTCTCCATGCTTGTAAATCTGTCTTTTTTCAGGGTACTGTTTTGGTATAGAAATTGTCCTGTTTTGGCATGTTGATTCAACATTGTGTACTGTCTGCACCAGCTAAGGAAATCATAAAAATATTTTTAGTCTAGCATGTAGTTACTGGCTAAAAAGAAGGAACATGATTTCTAGCTGTGCATGCATGCATTTTCAAACGTAGTTCCTGCATCTGGAAGTTTAATGCACATGAAAGCATCATTACTTGTTCATATGTTCTTTGGATTGTATTTTTGTTGATGTGGTATCATAATTTATATCATCATTCTGTTGCCATGCTTGAAATGTTCTTATGGTGACACAGTCAATATTTAAAGTTTTTCTTCAAGTTTTTCTGATCTTGGTGTATTCTTAAAAGATGGAGGTATTGTGATGCTGGTTTATTATGAAGCATTGTGGCAAGTAGGCAGAATGTTGTCAGATTTTTGTGTATAGTCAATTTTTGTTAAAATATACTAGTGGAATTGCCAATTGAGTTTTTACGATTCAAGGTAGTACCAAGAAACAAGAACTAGCCATGCAGTCAATACAGCAAGAGAAGAGAATGAATCACCTTTTTTTTTTTTTTTTTCACACTACCTGTTTTATTCAAAGTGAGGTTTAATGAGTAATAAACAACAACTCGATTTCTCAACTGTTGCTTCAACAATGCATTTATGTGTCAAGGGCAATTCCTTTTGCTGTTGATGTATGTTGTGATCATTTAAATTACTTTTTGTAAGAACACTGAAACATGTTTTCTTTGCCACCACAACAGTAAATTGTGTTAAAAATCATTTAGGGGAGCATTTCTGTTTCTTTCCATGAGGATGGTTCAGACCACACTCATGTGCTTTGAAGTCAGCCAAGCCTAATCCTAAACGCTTCAGTAGAGCCAAGCTAAAATGAGAGAAACTATTATTCTTCAATAAAATGGAATACAATAAAAGACAATAAGAATGTAGGTAATATATTTTTTAAATACATGTGGACTTATCAGAGCTGAAAAGGAGATCATAGACCTCCTGCAGTAGCGGGCAGTATTGCGTGTGATGACATGACATACCTGTCCTCAGCCTTTGTATCGGGCTGGGATCTCACACAGAAGAGCTTTTAAAAGTGTGTTCTGATAATAATTTTGCTTTTCTGCTAATAGTCTGGAGTTTCAGAGAAAAATTCTAATGTATTTCATTGGCAGGGAATATAAATTTTCGATTTTGAGTTTTCATTATATTTCAATGATGTTTTAATACACCTTATTGAGATCAAGTTAGCTTGACACTTAAAATGAGGATTTGCTAATCTTTGTAGTCATTTCAAAGTTGACTTCAGGAGTCATGAATCACACTGAAACCTGGATATTTTTATGAGTCTAATTGTTCTCTTGATTGTGTGTGTAAGATAACCCCTATATTATTATGACAACAAACGAAATTTTCCTCAAACAAGACTTCCCTTGACAGACTTACATTTTTTTTCAAATTGGGAGGCAATGCTGTGTGAACCCTTTGTACACATGAGTATTAGTATGGCATTAATATTCCAGTATTGTTGCTTATTTGACTTACAGCAGTCCAGTCCAGCAGAGAAGGCTATACAATGTGAATAACTTTGACTGCTGTAGAAGATATTGCAATGACCTAGTGAGAAAACCAGGGTTTTTAGGAAGTCTTCCCAGCTATCTCTTTCACGAAGGAGAATGTTCTACATTCTTAATACAGAGCAAATGTAAAATATTAGATGAGTAAAATGCAAGAGACAAACCAAAACAATCATTTAATCTGCTGATTTCAAGAAACACTTTTTAACGGCCATATCTTAGCTCTTTTCTCAAAGACTTTTCGTAAGTACTTAGCTTCAGGATGGTTCAGGGTGGCGCAGATGGAAATTTTCGTAACTGTGATTCCAAGACAGTAAGTTACTTTTTCACACAGACATGAAACAAAGTAAGAAAATAGATTGAAAGCGTAGAAAAAGTAGTGAAAAGAATGACTACTCTCATTAAGTGGACCGTTTTTAATGCAGAAGTATTAAAGCAGAAGTGCAGACTTGATTTATAATTGACTACACGTGTGTAATAAATCCTGCCTCATTTATTTGACTTAATGATCTCTGCCTCATCCCCCTGAACACAGTAGTGGTGGCTCTAATACCACGGTCTGATGCATCAGCTTATTTTACACCACGAATCTCCATAAGCCATGAGCAGTAATGTAGTCCTTCCTTCTCTTGGCTTTCTCTCGCATCACGTGACCTAGTGAACAGAACCACTTACAAGCTGAGAAGAGTATAAATATTGGGTGCTGTTTTAAGTTGTGATCATTTACATACCACCTTGAGATATGCTGTCTGTCGTGCTTTTTTGAAGGTTCTGAGCTTATTTGAATGGAAAACTTATTTCAAAGAACACAAGTCTTCCATTTCCTTCACCTGGCAGGAAATTTCAGCAGTTTAGTGTTGTGTTCACTATGCTTTTACATAGGATGTACATACCCAATTTTACAAAGATTTTTTTCTTTTCATTCAGTATTGTTTCATCATATCACTTTAATTCAATTTCCTCCAAAACTGAGAACCTCACGCTTTCTTATTTGTTCTCAATTCAGAATATAGTGATAGATTTTTAGCTTTGTGTAGGGAATTGATAACACCATCTAAATGTGTCTTTATGTTTTTGCTTAATTCATTCTCAGGAAAAGAAATCAGTTGTTTTCCTAGCAATTTTGAAGATACGATGAGTACTCAATGGTCTTTAATTACACTCAAATCAGGTATATTCTGGATTTAGAAAGCAAGGGGAAGATTTACGGTGCCGATAAGACTGAGCTATCCTTTGCATGTATTCTTGGGTAGATTTTCCCTCATCTTTCACCCAATCAACAGACTCTCCTTGGATGATCAGAATCCTTCTTCAGATTTTCAGGCCAAATACTGCTGCATTAATTACCAGTTCACCCTTTAAAAAGCACTGTCCTTTCATTTTGCTATAACTGCAGAATTATGCTTTACAAATATTGTTTAAACAAAAATTGGGAGTAATAGAAGTTATTCTTTTTTTTTTTTTTAATGTTTCATTAGCAGTACTCTAAGCACTGTTTGCGGTGATGTATAGAGTAGTGAAGAATCCTATGAACTTATCTGAAATTTTGTTTCAATTTAAGTAAACACTTAGATGCTATTAGAAATTACATTTCTGTTTTTTTCATGTTCCTTCTTAATTGAATTTATTCTGTAACCCGATAGTAATTTAACATAAATAAATTCAGGGCGTATTTTAAGGACATCATTTTCTTTAAGGCATCAGCTCTTATTTTCCACCTGTACGTTTGTGAATGCCAAAACAGTTTTGCGAGAGCTGCAGAATTATCAGTCCAGTTTCATTCTATTTTTTAACTGCTTATTTTTCATTGTGTACTTCAGCTGTTCTCTAACTTATCTCTTAAACCTGATAGATTTGTAATATATATTAACAGGAGTTCAGTCAGCCTTCATCATAGATTTCTTCAAATCCAAGCACGGAAAATCTTTTCTGAGTAGTCATGACTACTTTTTAATCCACCTTTTCTTAAGAGAAGGTAACTTTTATTTTTTTCCCTGCAAAAGAAAGATACGTGTCTTTTCCAAAGCAAGCATATACGCAGGCTTTGTCTTCCAAGCTCCACGCTTTTGGGCCAACAGCTCTGGACACCTCAGAACTCTAGAAAAGTTTCTGTTTGTACTCTTGTGGAATAGGTCTAGCAATTTATGTCTCTCTTTACATTTTTTCTTAACTGAACAAAGGGGACCTTTTTCTGATGATTTCTTGCACACTGTAGATATGTGTCACGTTGTAGATTGTTCTTCAGTATTCTCTGGCATAATGGTATCTGTTGCTCTATTAAGTATAAATCTTTGTCTATTATGAAATTCATGTTTTCTGGGATCTAAATTTGTTTTCTGTATTCTGTTCTTCTTGTCAGCCTGGCAGGTTTCACTTTCTTCTTTCAGTAGTCAAACTTGATTTCTGTCTGCATTCATCTTTATCTGTTCCTTATCAAAAATGAAATGCACACACACATTTCACAAACGTTTCTTTCAGTGGCTCTGCCAGCTCACCCCTCTCCATCCTCGTACTTCACGCTCCTTTCAGTCATGCAGGTGAAAACCTGTGCTTTTGCCTTTTGTCATGGTGTATCTGTAAGAGGGGCAAGAAGCCTGATTTGGTTCTTGCTTATTTTTTCAGTGATGACCAAGGTTAGGCTTGTCAATAGAAATTGTCTTAATGTAACACATCACATAAAATCTTTTCAAAGGCATAAACCTATTCATTTCTACTTGGTTTTGAAGGTTTTAGATAAGTTGCATATTTTTAAGCCGTTAGTGAGTAATATGATTACATTGTTCATATTTTTCTAAGCACTTCTTAGGTAAGTACTCTGATTTTTTGTTTTTACTTTGTAGCTCAAGGTGGAATATTTCTAAATAGTGGGCCTGCTGGGAATTAGACTGAACGTTCCACATTTCTTGTTAGAATACTCTCACATGTAAAGACTTAGGGACGCTTAGGGAAGTCAGTCTTTTAGGATGGACGTTGTCACAGGTTCCTCTTACCATCGTGTAATCAAGAGTTTATATTTGGCATTTTACTGATACAGGCTTGCCCTCAAGCTTGCACATTTCCAACCATTAAAATCTTGATTATTTGCTTAAAATAATGGATTATTTTCCTGTATATGAAATATAAGCCTAGCAAAAAAATTCGAGGAGATGAAATACAATATGATGTCTTTCTTACTCGAAAATTAGAAGTAGTCTGACACTCACTTAAATGGTGCTTTTTCCCAAATTTTGGGAAAAGCATGTACTTAAAGTTAGATTTCAGTGTTCTTAATGATTTTATTGATTGTTACTGCAAAGTACACAGTAACAGTCACTTGTTTTTTAAATGTAAGAAGCTTATTTACAAAGTGAAGGTAAGAGGTAAGAGCTGTAGGTAAGGCGTCCATTGTTAAAATTGGGGTGGAGTTGGTTACCCGTGTTTCCAGTTACAGATATTTGTTTCAAAAAAAATTTCTTCTTTGGTACATTTGTTTGAGTGCATGTCCATCAGCTCGCTATACACAGCTGTTTTAAAATTATATTTAAATAGTAGAAATCTCAGAAAAGGAAATTACTAATTTGCAAATTATTGTCTGACCTTCCTTAATTCAGAAGCCTGGTGCCTTGTAAGTCGCACAGGGACTGTCTCATGTTTCTGAGATGATCTCCCTCCATTACATAACTGTGTTTGTAATGCCAAAAAAAAATATTTTGAATTAAAGGTTGGAGATTAATCCAATTCAAATAACAAGATATACGTAGTTGTATTCATCATAGTTTGGAGGTGGTGGTGCTCTGTTTCTGTGGACAACAACAGCCCGAACCAACATCCTCAGTTCTGAATGTCCCAAGCCCCAACATCCAACCTTGTACAAATGCCTTTTCAGTATGAATACGTACAGTTAAAATAGCAAGCACGTATGTAATAACATGTTTCTAAAGAAAACTGCACAACAGTTTGGGTTTTTTTTTAATTTTTTTGCTGTTCTGTTTTGTTTAAATTGATTTGTATGCTGCTAGCTTCCAGTAGTGCATAGAAATTGTTTTCTTTTGTGGAACAGAGGCAAACTTGTTTCACAGCAGTATCTAGATAGATACTAAAAATTAATGGTGTTCCTCATGAAATGAGTGATGCTTCCTTCCAGCTGTTAGGTTATTAGTTTGCTTCCAAGGTTTTTCAACGACAGTATGCTATGAAAGATTAGAGACAGGACTTTTTTCTTTAAAAAGATTTAATAGTAACTCTAATAAAATATGCTTGAAAATTGTATCACTTCTTCATACCATTTTGGTGACAGTTTACCCTAATATTTTGCTTTCTTTAAGAATTCTGTGCTCTGTGCCAAATAATGTGTATCACCACAAAGCATAGTGGTTCTTCTGAAAAAAAAAACCTAAAAACCACAATACTAGATAACTAAGTCAAGCTGCTCAAACTCTTGGTTATTTTTCTCATGTATCTCATATGTATTTACTTTGTGTTTTCTTTGATTTTATGCACCCATCCTGGTTCTGACTTCTCACACTGTATTTTGGCCTCAGTTCACTTCCAGTCTCACTTATATTTTGTTTACTGATTTATTTTTCTTATGTTCCAGCTGTGTTAAATACAACTCACATCTCATTTTTGGATCACTCCCTTCATATTGGCTATCTCCCCAACTTCCTGTGATCTAGTTGGGTATGCCATCTGTTTTCAGGGCACTTCTCTCTCATGCGTTAGCAAACACAATTCCATTCATTCACTTGAAAAATATGTATTTCTTATTATGATGCGAACCCATTTGATAAATGGAAATGAGGCAGAAAGAACTTTCTGAGTACATTTCTTTGATGTTGCATTTTGGCATTGTGCAAATACAAGTTTAAATTTCAGAGACAATAAATCTGACTGCATGCTTGATTTGCCTTTGTTTCAATGTATGTAGCATTAGCAAATCAGCCTCTGCTTGAATGCTTGTCAAGGTACTGTAGTCACTGTGCATTTAAGCTGTATAGACTCTACTACTTCATTTTCTGGGAAATCATTGTGTGGTTTGTACATGTAGAACTTAAACAACATAAAATGTTTTCTATTTCCACTCCATTTTTGAATGCTCTGGCTAAAAGCCTCATCGCTTTGTATCAAGTGCAATCTATCACGAATGCTTGTGTGCTTTCTAAGGTATAGATTTGGACATCATTAACAGTGTTGTTTTGTTTAACAAGGCTGGTTTGCAGAACTTGTATCAGATAGGAGAATTCAGAAGCAGACTGACAGCTCTCAGCCAAGCAAAGAGATACATTGTGCTGTGAAACCAGTATTGCTAATGATTAGAGAAGCATAACCCTGCAGCAACACTTGCACGGACATTTTACAGCATACAGATGCACAACATCTGATGGTAATCTCTGACAGTAAGCGCTGAGAAGTCTCCTAACAGATAGCAATTATCCTTATGCCTACTTTTTCTGTGTGGCCTTCACATATAGTAGGCAGAAGTTAACTATACAAATGCATGCACTTCAGCTAGCCGGGCTATTTTAACTTTGTCATTTTCATACAATAGGTGTCATTTTCCTCTGGATTTCTTCAGGAATGCAGTTCCAAACTGCAAAGAGAATAAAAAGCTCAAAGAATATTATTCTCTTTTTGTGCTTGGCAGCCTATCATCTTATACAGAATTGCTCTGAAATGCCAGCAGTAAGAATCAGTATTACTGTAACTGGATGATTTGGGTAAAACTGAAGTAACAAAAGAAAACTTCCGTAAGAAATACTTATGTATTTAAAGGAAACATAAATTGAAAGACCTATTTAATTCCTTTTTCCTTAACAATAGGAGGGAAATGTGGTGAGGAGAGAGTCCTTGCAGGTCCTGGCAGGCCTGGATACTTGGCCACATATAGGCTTTTCTGCATAGATAAGGCTGAGTAGGCAGATAGGACTTCAGAATCCATCAGCATTAATTTAAATTGTCTTCTATGATTTGTTAGAATAGCAAAGGCAATTGCTCTTTTCCCAGCAGTGCTGAAAAAGTGAATTCAGAGGTGATTAGTAAAGGCAACTTGGGAATTGTTACAATTCATAAAATAAAAATCTTGTGGTATCATCAGTGACAGCTTCCTAGAACCACTTGCTTCATGCACCACTGCTGCCAAAGAAAGCCAATGGGTCGTGAGGCATCCCCACCCTTCAGTGATGAGGCAGAGCACATTCATAGTGACACACAGCACCCAGCTTCTCCTTCTGCTCCACTGCCTCACATGCACTAACTTCCCATACTCAGAGTTAGAAAACTTCTTAAGACTGAATATGCTCCTCGCAGCACTCCATGTGAAGAAGCACCTGTATCCGACCTCCAAAACTTGCGTGCATGGAAGCTGAGCGACTGAGTCATTCTCATGTGGACTAAAAGAAAATAGATGATAATTGCTGTAATAGAAAACAGATGGCTCCAGAATTGGGAAACTTTAACCTTTTCAGAGACTGACATTTAAGATCAGTAAAATGTCTGTTTTTGTCAAGGCATTTCACCTAATGAAGTTAAAGGGAGCTCCGTCCTCCACCCAGTGCACGCCTTGGAAGGGGAGGACACCAAAAGGATATAGAGAGGAGATAATGACCTACAGCCCAATTCCAAGCTCTACCGAAATAGGCTTTGTGGCTTCTGGTAGCATCAGACTGTATCCCACAGTTCTTCCTAGCAGAAGCATCACTGTACAAAGCATCTTTCTGACTAGGAATGCACTATACACAACAACCTTTCATAAGCAGAACAGGATAAAATTTAGAGTAGAATATACTGATGGATCTGACTGGAGAAATCCAACTGCTTCTATTTAATTTTTTTTATTTAATTCCAGTATCTACTTAGAAATGCTATTGAAATACACAATTGTCACACTTCCTATTACATCAACAGCTAGAAAATAAATCACTACAGGCAAAAGGACCGAAAGCGAGATGAAAGACTAGGTTCATGTTGCTTATAAAATATATTAATGCAATTCTCTAACTTTATTCTTTTCACTTTGCTTATATTAAGGTCCAACTCCTGGCTCCACACAAGACCACCCAAAAATCGAACCATACTTCTGAGAGCGCTGTCCAAATGCTCCTCAGAGACCAGCAGCTTGCGGCTTTGCCCACTGCCCTGGGCAGCCTGTTCCACATTCCCAGCCTGTTTGTCCCCTGTTCATCTGCTCTGGGCTGAATGAACCAAGGGAGTTCAGACACTGCTCATGCATCTCACTATCTAGACCCTTCCCCATCTTTGTAGCCCTCCTTTGGACACTGACAGTTTTATATCCTTATACTGTAGCACCCAAACATGCACCCAGTGCTCCATGTGAGGTCACACAGCACAGAGCAGAGGACAATCCCTTCCCTCTCCTGACTGGCAGTGCTGGGCCTGATGCCCAAGGGATGGTTGCCCTTTTGTCTGCCAGGGCACACTGCTGGCTTAGACTCCGCTTGCTGTCATCCAGAAGCCCCAGGTCCCTTCCCAGCCTCTCATTTCCCAGTCCGTACAGGATTGCCCCATTGCAGGTACAGATTCTACCACTTGCCCTTGTTGAACTTCATGCACCTGGTGATTGCCCAGCCCTTGAGTTTGCAAATTCTAGACTCCCAGGGCATTTATGTTTCTTTCAGCTAACCAGGACAAAACAAACAAAATCAAAAAACTCCTGCACTATCACTTCAATTAGCTGTTGAGTATTTCAGTTCGGTTGCTCAGAGATCAAATTTTAATACCAGGCCACACCTGGAAGGCAGCAACACTTCAGAAGTCAGCCCTACTTCCTTCTCATACGTACTTAATCCAGAGGCTTTGATTTTCCTCACAGCGAGAGAGCAAAGTCTCAAATGTGAAGAGGCTGTAAATGCAAAAATTTAACCGTACTGACTCAAGTCTTTCTCTGTCGCTTCCACCTGCATGCTCTGTTTCCAGTGGGAAAGAATTAATCAGAGTAACAAAAGCACGTGCACACCAGAAAAGCCATGAGGGAAAAAGGTGCAAAGGCATAAACAATACAAAGGATTGCTCCGAAGAGCAAGGAGAAACAAAATACTGGTTGGGGAGCAGTACCCCATTTACAGAGGGTTAGGAATGAGAATTAGTAAATTAGAAGTGCTATGCACGTTCTTTGCATTGTTACAAAGGCACGAAACTTTCCAGAGAGCTTGCATAAAAATGTAAAGCATTAAAATTGTGTTTCAAGTGATCTGTGAAAAATATTGAATTGCCACTTCAGCTGTTAAACAAGCTGTAATTCCCTCTTGCCATCAAGAGAGAAAAAGTGTAATCTGAATCAGCCAATAGTACTTAAGTAATGTAAACCAATACAGCTCAGGATAGAGTCTTACAACTACTTGGCATCCTCCTACTGTTCACCCATGTTATAAGCAGTTTAGCTTAGGTCTTCACACGCACAGCAAAGTTAATTGTATGGTTACATAATCACTAACTAGAACTGCAGAGAACACTTCATGCTGCAGCACATTCAATCCTTGATAGTCTGCACTTAAGTTCTGCGGTAGACCTGGCTTCCTGAAATGCAGAAGGTGCGGTATTCTGCTGCTTAAAGATTCCTTTAATAGGAGCAAGTGCGTGCAGGTACTTTACTGCATGATTGTCACCTCCTAACCTTCATTACAATCCATAGAATTTCCTTTTTACTATCTCAATAATTAGGAATATTTCCCACTTTTTACCACTCTTGCACTTTGAGAAGGATGGTGATGAACACTGTTGCATATGAGACAAAGATCTCTGCAGTGAAATAGAGTAGGGATGGAGAGGTTTGAAATTCATTCCTTGAGGTTTTTTGTTGTTTTGACTTGATTTTGTTGTTTTTCTTTCATTAAGTGGTGGGACAGTATTCCAAACTCCGCCTCTTTCTTTCCTCACCTGAGCATGAACCACTGCAGTGCTTTATATGGCAACATGGTTCAATCCACATTTATGTCCTGGTTTGCTTAGTGATCCCCACAGAGAACGGGGTTTCTTTTCCTTCTTCTATTACTTACTGTCCTAGATTTGTCTCTATATTAGTCTTTTTATGGCTGTACAAACATAATGTCATTAAAGACAAAATAATTTCTGCCCATTTCCTGTTCTGTGGTTTTACAGTGGATTTGAATTAAGGAAGGCCAGACTGCAGACTGCTGCTCCTGTGCAAAGGAATGTTGGTGGCAGGAGACTCACCTAGCACAGTCTCTGCAAACGAACAAAATGAGCTGCTCCTACACAAACAAGCCCCATCCAGCTTTGCAACATGGAGAGCCTAGCAAGTTACGTTCTGGTCTGCTGGTTCTGGTCTGTTTCTGGAACATACTGCAATAAAACAAAAAATCATAAAGCAGTATAGGCAGCCTGCCACCACCTCGCCTTTATCAGTTTGCTTGTTTGCAGGGCACAGAGGAAAGCATACTAAACTTTCTCTCATTTCTTTCTCCCCTCTCCGACCCCCACTTCTTTCCTCACAGCACGCTACAAGTGAAAGTCTCTGAGCCGCAGAATTCAATAGATGTGAACACAGAAAATGAACATTTGAAGTCCATAAAGATGTGCCTTAATCAGCCCACTGAGTGGAATCTGAGTTTTTCAACAGCATCTCTTGCCAGCTGTAAAGTTTTTAACCAAAATCTCAAAACTGAGGAGAACAAATAGATTGCAGCTGTTCTTGCACTATTATTTTGTACATTGTTCTTGATATTTTTTTTTTCTGCTGAATGATAAGCATTTATTACATTGATCATGAAATGATCTTGTGTGATTTGGCTTTATATTACTATTAGCATTATTCATTTTGATGTACTATTTTTTTTTTTAAATATGAAATTTCGCATCTCACTCTCATGGAATTCTTGCAGTACAAATTTATATCAGAATCAGATGTTCCCCTTCAATAGTATTGTGATTTTTCTATGTTCTCTAAGTTTAATAATTGTTTCCCAATTTTATTTTTGTGCACGAAAGTTAATATATTACGTAATTGTGGCATAAGTCACCATGTAACGATTTATGGTAATAACAATTCAAACAAATCTGTACCAGGTGGAGACTGACTACCTCGAAGCAAAGCTGTAACGAGAAGGTAAAGTATCCAAGATCTCCTTCATAAATGGATTGAAATGTACGGAACAACCAGTTTGTTTCTGCAGTATGCTTTCATCTTCATTTATCTTGAGAACTTTTGTGTGACAGTGTTTAATGACCGTAATGTCTCAAAGAAAGGCCAACCTTGCAGGAGAATCTCTTGAACGATTGTCATTCAGCAAATCTGTATCTGCACTTTTGGAGGTTTCTGCTGAACGGTCTTTCTTCCCCTTTTGTTTTAATGAATTTATGCCTGACACCAATTAAAATGGATGTAAATGCTCTTCCTATTTCATTTTTTTTACTTGTACTTTGGAAATTCAATGTAATCATCAAAAAACTCTACTCAAAGAAGTAGTGAATGGTTGTAGCTGACTACATTGTAGACATTCCATGCCTAAATAAGCTTTAGCAAGGTTTATGTACTTTATTCATCCAAACTTGATTATTAATAGAGCTATAACAAAAGTGTTAGAATAAAACCATACAATACACTTCTCTTTGCTGGAGTCATACATTCGATAGCTAGAGTAGAGGTTTTTTAATTCACTGCATTGCCTTTATTTGCAGAGAATCAACCCAGAAGAAAATTTTTCCTCGGAAGATTCTCTATTTTATCTAACAAATCTTTTGAGTATTCACTTAAAAATATCGCAGTGCTTAAGAAGATGTAACTCTTCTTTACTGAAGTTTGTTTAATTACTGGATTGCATTTGTAAGTAAGTTTAAAAAAATGGTTGTGAATCACTGTAACTCTCAAGTTCCCTCAAGGCCACTGAGTCCCCGAGACATCAGAGCAGGACAAGGTACAGAATGAACGTTCTTGATTGCACGTTCTAGATGGTCCTTATGTATCTTAAACAATTAATATATTTGGATTCTGTGGGAGCAAAAAGATGAGAATAAAACTTCCTGAGAGAGAGACATTGAAGTTGACTTCATTGGTGCACCAACAAGGTACAACGAACTAAAAGGAATGGAGAAAGTCATAAAAGCAGTGGAAATGATGCATCCTGTCCTTATTCCTGTGTGTCTGAAGGAGATACCACGCAGATTTCTCATCCTCTCAAATACCAGAATATCTGGTATCCAGATATACCAAATACACAGCAGAACTTCTCCATTACAGAAATGTCTCACTTCCAAGCATCTATTTCTGTGAACTTGTAAAAATTCAGATCCATTACTTTCTGTCACATTGAGTTTCAATTCATTGATGGGTTCAGAAGCATTCAGTTAGCAGTCAGGCACAGGCATAACACAAGCTCGCTAACCACTTCAAATATACAAGAAACAACTAGAAAGAGAAATGCTCTTGGTACAGCACTCATTCTTCACCTTAAGATAGCAGTTGGCCAAAGGAAACTCACCAGGAGAAAATGTTTTAGTTTTTATAGACTTTGCAGAGATTTTGATTCTGCAAGTAAACAAAGACAATCAACCTCCATTATTGCTAATGATTAGCTTTGAAAAGTACACCTAACCACACTCTCCTTACAGTTCAGCAAACACCTTTCTCAGAAAATGAGGTGGTTTCTTGAGACTGCTCCATATATTCTATTGCACTGCAAACCCTTCCCTTGGCAGGGGAATAGCCCAGAAAAGGGATAGAAATTTCCTCCTGGTTCCCGGTGAAACTTCCAGCCTGAAAGAACATTCAGGTAGAGATGAACCCGAAGAGGTCCAGAGCACAACCACATGCCCAAAGCCAGGGCAACTGTGGGATCAGACCAGGTTACTCAGGACTACTGAGTCAGGCCTCAATAACCTCCTAGGACTGACCCTGCCAACCATTTCATGCAACTTGTCCAATTGCCTGTTCCTCCCTACATCTGGTCTGAGCTTTGACTTCAGGCCCCTTGTTTCTTGTCCTCCCACGATATGCAGCAACAAAGAGCCAAGCTCCACATCCTTGCAGGTAACTGGGGCCCAAGCCCAGCTCTCTCTCACAAGGGAAGCTCTCCAGCCCCAACCAAGCTGAGAGCCTCCCTCAAACGGAGTCCAGTTTGTTGATGCTTTTGTTAGCACACACCAATGAAACCACACCCACAGCTGAGATCCACTGACCAAGACTTCAGAGAAACCTGATCTTTCAGTACAGCATTCCTGAAGAGATTTCAGGCATGGGACCTGCGTATGCGGCAAGGCAGGACAAGGAAAAAAGGCAAAACTGAAGATCTTCAATTTATTCAGAAAAGCATTCACAGAAGCCTTTTAACATTTCTATTGTTCTTGTGTTGTTTTGTTTTTTTTTTCCTAGAAAGACATTTTAAGCAAAATAACAAAGGGAGTAGGAGCAGTTGTTGATAGTATATGAATGGCAGAAGCATGAACCACTCATTCTCAGAGAGCATGCTTTATGTGAAATACACACACACACACTTAAAACCACTGTAGTATTTAAAGTGTGGGGGAAGCTTTGACTGACAAGCACCTGGAAAAATCTAAAAGGTGTAGCCTTTGAACTGTGTTCAGGTAGCATTCAAGGCCACATCTTTGATCGCGAGCGGTTGCACTCATGCAAACTCACAGGGAGAACACCGCTTGATAGAGAACTATTCAAGAAAGAACTCAGAACTTCAAAATTGTTTGAAATGATGAATAAAAAATAATTCATAGCTACATAAGCCTCTGAATAGCAAATATCACAGCACAAAAATGCGCTGTGGCATGTTGTGGTTTGAAAGATTTCCAACAAAAACTGAAAGGGATGAAAAGGAACATAGTCCTGTCTCTTCTGTATGCAAACTTGAAAACAGCATAGTAGTTGGAGCATTATGCTTTGAGAATGCTACTTTTCACTTGGTTAGTCCTTAAGCCATTTCAGAGAAATACCAAAGATCATAGCAACGTATGAATCTATTTCAAACAAATTCATTGGAAAGTTGCATTGACACGTGCACACTGAACAGTCAACGTAAGTTTTAACTGACTGCCCTGGAAATTAAATTGTAACACAGAAGGATATAATTGACAGAGTGTTTCCAAACCAAACCCCTAACATTTCCAGAATTAATGTGCTCAGCCAACAGTGAATATTTGGCACTTTAAAGTTAATCTTCTATTGTCTCTGTAAAACTTTTGACTATTCCTAAATATGTCATTAGAAAAACCTTTGTGATCTTCAGAGTCATAGTAATCACTTTTGTCTGCCACTTTAAACAGATGGTATGCAGAAGCTTGGAAAGTATTTTTTGCCCTTTCTGTACCTTACCTAATTGGGTACTTATTAGATACTTCTTTTATGCTTTTCTAAGAACACATTAGCAATTTTATGTAGCAAGGCCAAGGTCACGGAATGGTTTGGGTTGGAAAGGACCTTGAAGCCCACTCAGTTCCACACCCCACCCACAGGCTGCCCAGGGCCCCATCCAGCCTGCTCTTAACACTGCCAGGCAGGGAAGTGCTCCTCCTTTCCTGCCCCCCCCCCAGGTCGGTAGCAGGCTTCCAGGCTTTGATTTGTAGAGTTAATTATGGCTTTGCCCTTTTGATGTCATTTAAAATAAAGCAGACATTTATCTCCAAGAAGCAGAATTCCCAATTAACACAAACCATAAAAGCCTCCTGAGAGACAGCAGATGTGCAGGCTAAGGAAAGACAGTAGGTGTGTTAACAGTACAGCCAGAAGCGCTGCCATCACGCAACCACTCCAGGTCAAGCATTCTCTCTGAATAATATCAAATACTAACATTACATTTAGCAAGTCTGAAAATTTATATTTGTAAGTAAAAAACACCTTTTTTCTTCAGGTGATGTTTTAATATGTTTTTATTACATCAATGATTTACTTCATATGGGGAAGTTAATCAAAAGTTCCTAGAAAAATATGGAGCTATAAATGACCAAATACTGAAAAACCAAAATGACACTAACAACAAGAGAAACCTTAATTTTTCAAGCCTGCTATTAATAAAGTAGCATTAGCAGGGGACATTTCCTCTCAGTTTGTCTTTATTCATCAGCTTCCGTACGCAAAAGGGTTGAAAGATTCATTCTTGTTTTTTCAAGTGCTGCAGTTTTTGCTCGTCTTGAAGGCCTTGAACTTGGCACTGGGGCTGATTCTGGCATTTCATCATCGCTGAAATATAAAGTATCTTAAAATTAAGGCCCAAAAGACTAAACAAATTAAACGGTTTGTTAATAGAAAACTTGAAGTCACTGTACAGTAAATCCTTAACAAAAACTCTTAAGTATAGAACGTATGTAATTAGTAACAAGAATTTATGGGTGTTTTCCAGGTGATACAGGAGCATCAGGAAAGATAATGGTCATGGGAGGTCGGTTGGACTAGATCTTGTAGGTCCTTTCCAACCTTGTGATTCTATGATTCTAAGATAACCAAGGATCAGCAGTTGCAAAATAAGTAAAATCTCCAAAGACCAGGTGGTATCAAAGCAAACACTGAACAGGCATACTGCAGTGGCTAACCCTGAGCATCCTCAATCTGGGGGTTACTTGCTTGAAAAAGAATGAAAGCAACTGATAATTATAGAGATAATTTAATGTTTCTATCCTACAAGATCTGAAGGGAGGGAATGCTGTGTGTGTATTCACATATCGCACACTTTAGATGGTTTTTTTTAAGTGTTGAAATATAAGAAACAGAAATAGAAGCCAAAAATGTGGAGGGGGAAAAAAAACACATTGAAAACTCAGAATCCTCCACAGAAATGGTATTAAAACAAAAAGCAGAGGAAGTGATCAGAAGAAAAGAAGTGCAACCAAAAATGGAACTTCTGATAGACAGAATGTATATTAATTCTACGCACAAAATATTTTAAAAAAATTACCAACTCTGAGGCAACAATAGCATTTGAAATACAGCAGTAGGTTTGAAAACTTCTAAAATATCAGCAAAAAAATACTTTTCTTAAGCATTTACTTCTGCATTAGGTTTAGGGAAAGAAAAATATTCCTTTCTAGGAAGGAATTAAGTTTCTTTCTAGAACTGACATCGTGCTTTTGAAGGCAGAGAGAAAGAGTATTTACCTTTCACTACCAGATCTCACAGCTGTGCCAGTTTTTCTTCTGCTCACAGACCTTGTTCCCACCGCTGCTTTTCTTTGCCCTAAGTATAAGCAAAAACCTCTTCACATCACGTTATTTCCTTTGTTAAACCAGTTTTGCATCTTTCAGTTAGTGACCAATGATGGATTAAAATGCATATAACATGCAGTGGAATGTTTTATTTAGACAAAGCATTAACAACTAAAAACCCTCAGACTACTACTTCTCACAGTCACCTGGACGTTCCTGTAAATGGCTGTGACCATCTTGAAGCCTTGTAGGCAGAGAAGTTCTTTGGTTTTTTGGCTGCTTTTGTTGTTGCTTTATTTCTCTGATTGGAAAAGGTTACTGGCAGAAAAGTTTTGTGGAAAACAGTCTATTTTCATCTTTTAATACATTTTTTTTTAAATCATATTATGAAGACTGCATTATTTATATGAAAAAAGAGGTTCACAAAGAGTTAATTTTTGAGTCAGCCACTATAATAGCCAGAAAAATCCATCGCATACCTCTGCCAGTTTTGTTTCTCGTGGATTTCAGTTTTGCAGTTTCTTTACTTTTCACTTCAGTAACTGGAGTATGAAGAACATCCTTAGTATTTTCTGTTAAACAGAATAGTACACACAGAAGTCAGATAATCAACTTCCAATTTACTGTAAATATCAGTGCGCTAACCAGTACCTAAAAAATCCATACAGTTTTAAATCCATTTTCCTTAAACTATAAATTTCCTATAACTATAAATTAGACAATAAGGCCAGAAGGAAGTTTAAAATGTCACTCAGCTGTAACACTGCCCCATCATAGCTATAAAATACCCCCACAGTCATGTATAAACTACTCCTGAGAACTGTTTGACCCCACCCCTCAAATTACTGATGATTTCAGAAAATCCCTTTCTTCAGCAATTTATGCCACTGCTAGGAAGTTTTTTTCTTAAGGTCAAATTTGTATCTCCTTTGCAGGAATTGAAGGACAAAAAGTAACTCATTTTGCTCTCATCTATCATTTCTATATTTGAAGAAAGAACACCTCTTGACTTTTAATGATCCAATCATATTTTGAAAGAAAACAATGCTTTTCTCCTACAGCTTGCTTAAAGTTCTCAAAACTCCTCTATTGAGAGAGATTCATCCCAAAATACCATTTGCTATTAGCAGAACATTTTATAAATAGACATACGAAGCTGCTTTAGAGTTCCAGCTTCCCATCCAATAAATAAGCATAGGAGATAATAGCATAGGAGATACTTGATGCTTTCAGAAGCAGATTAAAGTCTTGAAGTAATCTACTAGGATATAAACAACATGCATTTTAAAATTAAGATTTTTTTTTTTTTTAAGTGATATTCTGCTTAAAATAGCTGTGTGTCAGTCTTTGTGAAGGAAGCCAAGGAAGTCTAAGCACATTTCATCTGATTGCTTTTCAACTGAAACATATTAGATTTCCTGTGCCACCAACACACCACACACTGCTAAGATGGGCACAACTGCATAAGCTGTGCTGTGGAAAATCTTCCAGCTTCTTCCACTTTAAGCTCAAATAGCAATAAAAACAAACCTGGTTCCAACATATGAACTGGTAATAAGAGACCAATGTAAACAGTTCAGTACATTGACTGTACATAACTATAATACAGCCTGCCAGAAGTGCACCGTTACTCCATTGGAGTCCAAGTCCACTGCAGTCTTAGTGAATTGCATTCTAAAGATGTAAGGAGTTACATGTCACTTTTTGTAAGACTGCACAAGGTTTAGCTGGCAGAGAAGTGCCAAGCAGCTTCAGAAAACATCAGAAGTTAATATTATCTTATTTAAAAAAAACTATAGGGCAAATCTTCAAACTCAAAATATAGCACTGCTTACATTAAAATAATAATAGATATATATGTTCTGAGTTATTTTCAACAGTATGTATATTTACTCTTCCACTTTTTTTCCAACAGTAGATTTATTTAGTAGGGGAATAACTAAGACTTCTTTTCATACAAATCCATGCAGGTCATTCAATTGCACACGTACTGTCTTACACCTCTCCTGAATTACCTTCTTCATTTTGAATAGTATTTGCAGATAACGTCTGGCCATTTTCCTGTGTTTTTTCAGAGACTCCCCTTTCCTCTGTGCCTTCAGAGTGATCTTTGCTCAGATTTGTACTTTTGGTCAAGTTTTTCTTGATCCTCTCAATAGCTCTTTGACACAATTTATCTTTCACTTTCTGGGAAGAGATACTAAACATTAACAGCTACTTAATTTTACGACTATTTATTTTATTAAGTATACCAACTATAAGGATTAGTTAGATTTACTGTTAAGAATGACAAAAAGCATCACATAAAGCTGATTATTCCGGTTGAAAGGGGAAACACTTTCTCCATCAATGCCAGGCCCTGCAACCTCAGAAGAGTTATTATTTTTAAAGAGGCAATCTGAGGAAATAAAGTTACAGGACCTTTCAAGGTGAGATGGAACAATGGTACTTCTTGATGATATCCCTGTAGGGGAGCAGGACTCTTCAACATTTCACACAGCTTTGTCTTTCTCTGTCATATTTTTATAAATGCCTCTTTAACCAATTTTTGAGAAATTCATTTTTAACGAAAAATTTCAGTCAGGTTGTCATATTAAACAACAGGCACTTCATTTTTAAGCATATCAGAATATTAGACTGCTATTGGCATTAGAAAGAGCCATGTTATTTATATACTACCTCCAGAATCTCATCAAGCAGAAGCAGAAGATTCTCTGTGGAAGAACTACTGATTTCCAACAAACTTAACGCTCTCGCATAAATACGAACATCGGGCACAGTTGGGTCCATCAGGATCTCATTACAAATTTTCAATGCTAAATTATCATGCACTGTTAAGTCCTGCGAAAGAAAGAAATCAGATACGTGGAATTTCTCTGAAAATTATTTACAAATTACAACAACTACATCATTCTAATTTAGGCAGCTAATAATTAATTTTGCATAGCAAATATCTGTTTTTTTTAAATGCAGAATTTTGGGTACATTCACTAACTGATTTTTAAAGCTGCTTTTCCCAGTATGGATCACTAAGGGTGGTGCAAACACCTTCTAGTATTACTGAAGTGTAAGAATGAAAGAGAAATATTTAATAGCCTGAACAGTCACTTGCTTAATTAGTGCTCGGAATCTAGGAATCCCTGACAAACAACTAGCAGTAACTGAAGGGGTCAGTTCTTCATCTCTAGGTAAAAGTAATGCTTTCTTGCAGTTTAGCCCACTGTACCTGATACTCTTGAGACTTCTTGGCCTGAGGTCTCAGTCCACTCGGTCTGGTCAGATCCACCAACAGCTCAGAAACATTACTGATATCTATTTCAGCCAAGGGTGAAGTTGCAGGAGCATTTAACAGCGTTCGCAGAGTTGGAAGATAAGCTTCCTCAAAGCATTCCTGATTGGATCTGTTTCAGTTGAATCGAGCATTAGTAGCGTAATGAGACAGAATTAAAGCTTTTCTTCTACAATTAAAGTTTTCAACTTTATATATTTTAGCTGTCAGAGAGGCCAATCTTACCAGAGACAGGCAGCAGGATCAAGACCACAAAACCTGCCTCGTAGAACCAACTCCTTTAAAGCTTTAGCTCACTGGGGCTTTTTCCAAGGAAATGTTACATAACACTCCCTACTTCTGCACCTAACCACTTACCACAGAAAGCCTAACTGATACATACAGACAGATTCTCTCTCAAGGGACAGAAACACACTTTCCTATATCTTCATTTCTCTTCTGCTCATTGCTCCTTTCTGCTAGTAATTCTCTTTGGGGATACATCTCATTGTAAGAAAGCAATGAAGCCTGGCAAAAAAAAAAAAACCGTGGCGATTAACAGCATTTTGGAAGAAATATTTGTGTTTTCTTGAACTCAGAAGAGTTCAGGACTCCTGCCAAGCAAGCCTACAACCCACACAGTTGCACAGGGTTTTGTGGCAAGTCGTCTGAAGGTGTAGTTCCACAACAATTTAAGAGGTACAGTCCCAAATCATACAAAGTACTGGTCAGGGAAGCAAAGCCTTTTTGGTTTGTTTGGTGTTTTTGTTTATTTGCTTTTTCAATCTCAGATACTTGTTCACCTTCTATTCGAACCCAATTAACTGGGGAACAAAACTAATAAGGTAAATAACTTACAAACACTAGGTCGTTTGCTTCTGGATCACTGACTCAAATGAGCTAACCAAAAGACTTTTTGTGCACTATAAGTGGGGCAAGAATGTACAGAAGCAAGAACTCTCCCACTTAACAACTTGTGCTTTAAATTGGGAGAAACATAACTGACGCATCCAGATTATTTCCTACAAGTTAGAAAAATGACATTTTTAAGATACATAGTAGTACATACACACAAGGCTGCCAAGGAAATTATTACTCTTTAATAAACATTTCAGAAATAAGAATCGTTCACTGATTGCAGGACTCTGTCCCTGCCATTAACACACCATGCCATTCTAATGATGCAACAGAATATTATGTATAAAAGCCAGCATCAATATTTTCTAAACATTTCAAAACTTAAGCCTCTGGACTATACCTGTGATCAGATGGGAACATCTGAACACCACACACAAAACATACTGAATTTAAATTTCAGTGATAGATCAGTACCAAAATTAGGCACAAAACTCTGCCAGAACTCACACATTTACCTCAGCTTTCCTTTTCTGAATGGCAACTTCGCAGACTGCTCTGAATCAGCTGTCACACAGGGTAATAAATATCTGTCCACTACCAAAAGATTTTGAATCTGTTGTGCCTTTAGTTTGGCATACACTTCAGTTAATAAAACAAACAAAAATATCTTGTTTCTCTGATACCTACTGGGAGCTGTTCATTCTATTTTGAACCTTTCCTGATAACTGCTATTAAGTGACACTCCAAAGTAGTGTTCAAGAACATAAAGGACATCTTCTAAATTATTTTTTTAATTCAATATGCAGAAAAACACTTTCAAAGAGTCTTAGGAAAGAAAAGAAATAGGTCAGAGAGGAGGGAATTTACGGAAAGTTTTCAGAATGGTCATAGATTGAGTCTGCATACATTCCAAAGTAATATGCATAGGAGATTGGACTGAACAGGTCTAACAAGCATTTATGCCATTCTGAAAAGGGCTGCTAAAGCTGCTTGATCAATATACATTATCACATAATATTTAATATGAAGCCATACCTATTTGCATAAGCATATAAAGGGAAGAAAACTCCCAGGCAATGCCTAAGTTGAGTGTCCTCTTCAGTCACAGGATTATACCACAGCAAAACAAGACGCGAAAGAAGTTTGGCACTTGTCAGCCTCCCAGAAAACATCAGTTTGGCTATGCCTTCTGCAGCTTCTGTTCTGAGTTCTGAAAACTGAAGAGTTGATCATAGAGACAAAACACCAACCACAGTGATTTTTACTAATACTTTATTGCATTGTATAGTCTACATCTAGTTTTGAAAATTAGTTCTCTACATTTCAGTATTTGCACCTGCAGAAAATGCGTAACTGGCTCAGAAGTCACACTTACTTGTATCAGTGGCAGTTATTTTCTAGGGCAACTAAGTATTTTAACATGAGGCTACTCAATACATTCTGTAAAGTTCAAATGCAACCTAGCAGAAGGGTAAGCCTTCTACAAAAATTATTTTAGAAGGAAAACAAGACAAAATTTATAATATTTCTTACCTCACTGTCTAAGAAACCATAAAGAAGCTGCAGGAAGCTGTGAATTGTAGCACTCTCTTCTTTCTTCTCTGTTGTTTCACTTTCTTCCTCACGACTTTCAGTTCCAACACTTACTCCTTCACTTTGAGGCTCGCTGTCTCTTCTAGCTTTGAATGGCTCAATCCCAAACAGCATCAACTGATCAAAGACTGCCTTTAAAGCACTGAGCTTTACCTTTATATTATCTATTTGTAAAACCTACGTTAAATAAAGAAAATACATACGTAATGTTATAGCAGACCACCACCGCTTAATGTTAGAATAATAGAAGTGGATACTAGCTTTTTTCTTGGTCAGATTATCCCAGGATCTATACTTCTATACATGAAGTTTCATATAAAGTTTCCCAAGTAAATCAAACTTCAGGCAGAAGGTGGGATATGAGTCGAAGCTTAAACAACTTGAAATTATAATACTCTGAGAAATAATCTATCAAATTTTCTATGCAATCTCCATTAATAAGAAACAAATCCAGCTTCACTCACAGCATGCATGTATGAGACATAACCTTGCTCTTCAAACTCTAAATATTTAACAAACAAAAGCTATTTATCAGTACTAAGTCCATAGTGCTAGGCACTACAGAAAAAACACGTAAGACAATCCTTGCTCTGAAAGATCGTGTAGCTCAATTAAAATAAACATTATGCAAAATACATCAAGGAACTGAGAGGGAAGTTCATGAAGGTCCATAGTTTACTATGTGTATGATGCTTCAAATTAACATTCAAATCAAAAAAAGACACAGTAGGTTAGCCTCGAGAGTGAGCCTTCATCAGTTTAGCCCAACACTACTTCTGACAGCAGCTTACATAAAGAATATGGGTTTTAATTGCTCACAGACATCAGAAATATTTACACGAA
>JAOWBP010002392.1:51224351-51247539 GCA_028571105.1 Tragopan temminckii
TGATTCTGTAAACGCATCCAAGCAAATTCAGTAATCCAGAAAAAACATTCAGGCTTTACACAACACAGACTCCAGGCTTTTGTCTCTGTAGGTCCTCAGCACTTGATAATGCTAAAGGCAATGTGGCAGAAGGTGCTGCTGGAATGAAGGTGAGATGAATTGAACTACAAATGTGGAGTCAGTTAGCTTGAGAAGGAGCTCTGTATGAAAGATTAAACTTGATGTATGAGGTAATAACTTGCCAAGGAAAAAAAAAAATCTGTAAAAAAATATATATATATTTCTCACATTATCTCCTTTTCCTGTAAGGATTTGCAGTTTATAATTATCCCTCCTGTTGCCAGTGGGGAGGGGGGGAAGGCAAAAAATATTTAATAGTAGTGTAATTCTTTTGATAAATATAGCAACTGAATTCATAACACTGTTATTTACTAGATTCTATTGTCTGCTATTGCTCTTCTTCATGTATAGGTGATATATGCCCTGAACACTAAGAATGATGAACATGAAGATAGTATACAGGCTCTGAGAGAAGCTCATGAAGAAGAAATTCAGCACATTCTTGCTGAGATGAAGGAAACAATTCTCCAGTACAAAAGCAAAGTTGAAGAAGAACAGTTGCTGAGAAAACATATTCAAGCTCTTGAAACTGCAGTAGAACAACACAGGAAACTAAAGGAAGAAGCCTTGTCAGAGTTAGCATTGTGCAAGAAGCAGGTGGAAGAGAGGGAACCAAGAGCAGAAGTAAAACTCACGCGTATGGCCCTTTCCACAGATACAGTAGATACCAATGCAGACTTTGAAAACAAACTTTCTCATTTAAATGAGGAGACTGATGGACTACTAAGTGAATGCAAACTATCTAGGAGAGAAAACTTAGATGAAGATATTTTAGCTGAAAAATTCAGCATGGAAGGACGAGTTCTAGTAAATGAAATGGAAAACCTGAGGTGTGAGAACCAAGGAGCAATTAAAGAATATACTCAGAAAACAAACCAACTGCAAGCCTCCTGTGAGAGGGGAAGAGAGTCTTTGAAAAAGTCTACACAGCAATCTATGACAGAAACAAAGAATTATCATCAGCGAAGAGAAATGGAGCAAAGGAATTGCTCAGAGGCTGAGAAAGGTTTTTGGATGCAGCAGGTAAAGAAACTGGAGGCAGACCTAGAGGAGAAAAGCCAGAAGATAAATGAGAGGAAGAAACATTCCCAGAAGCTGAAAGAAAGAATACAGGTGAAGTATAAGACTGTGATCTTCATCTCTGCCTATTAAAGTGCAAATTATAATTCTTTAAAATTTGGGGAAGGAGGGATCTTCTAAGTTTCATTTTGAGTCAAACGCTTTGTAAGCATTAGAGCAGTGATTGAGACTCAGGACAGAAATAGAAGGTGTTAGTGCGGAGAGTTTTAATCATCTTAAGCCATTCTTTAATTAGTAAATAGCATTCAGGAGAAATGAACAATGGAGACTTGAGAATTTAGGCATATGATTTACTCTTTTGCTTAACAATATAAGAAACACAGTGTTTTAGGAATAAAAAAAAAATTAGAATGCCGTAGAAACTGGAAATAAGCGGATGGTATCTTTGGCGATTTGATTCTTACATTCAGTATCAGCTAGCTAAAACTGAAATCTTTTCTAATAGACATATGCTCAACCCACGTACGCTTCAGATCCTCTAAGACTGTGAAATGAGGCTGAATTATGACCAGCTTACAACATTGCCTTGAATCTTTAAAGCAGGTGCATCCATCCCGTGTCCACGTGCCACTTGCCCCTTGCCATCATAACGGTGGCCAGTGGCTGGCAAGCACCCATCTCTCAGCAATGACCAAACATCAATGTGCTATTAACCTTACCTGGGCTGAAACCAGGGCATGGAGTGGGAGCAGTGTAGTGTTAACTCAAGTGATGGCAAATAATGTTAGGGAGTTAGATACATTGGCTAAACACAGTTCTTTGAGCAGCAGAAAATATCACAATGAAAAGCATAGCTGCATAATGGAATTTGAGAACAAGTTTCAAGATCGCATAAAAGTTACCATTTTTCTTAGTATATTTGTGACTCCATTTTCAGACACCATAAATCTCCACCTGCAAATTTTCAAATGGAATGTATAGACATTCAATTCAAAAAATCTGAACATGTCTCTCTACTGGACTTTTCTCTCTGCTAAGATAGAGCTTATAAATATTCTTCATGTAATTGTCACGTTTTATTCACATAATCACTGTTGGGCAGTGTGTATATATTTGTCAACAACTGTATTCAAGGATGAAGGAAAAATGAAACTTCATCAGAAATCTCATTTGTTAACTTTTAGTACAAATTGTCAGGGAATTAAAGGAATTATGGCCTGTTCCAAGTTTAGGATGACTATAGGCGTATTTTAGATGGTAACTCTTTGTTGGGTGTTCACCTTACAATGATGCCTGCTGAGGGAATGGCTCCACGTTACAAATATTTTGGCAACAGAGTTAATTTGTGCGGAAGCAAAAAAGATTATTTTGAGCAAGCTCTTCTGGTGAAAGATCATTATAATGGAACTGCACCAAAAGAGAAAATGGTTATTTCAGATGACAAAAAAAGAATGTATATAATAAAGCACAATACATGTTTTAGGATTTTGAAGTGTAGCTTAAGGGAATACAGTAGGAAATTCTGGGATCAAAAAAACGTGGAGGAAGATCTAAGTGTAGTCAAAGAGAGGCATATACTTCAGAGAATGAAATCCTGCAAAAAGCAGGTAAAATGCTCATTAATGTCATTCTGAATTATTTCCCTTGTCATTCACACTGAAAATTCCACAAGTTAGTTATGCTATTTGAAATGCAAATGTTGCTTCTGTGGAAGGTTGGGAAGCTGTATTGAATTCCCACAGCAAAGCTGCAAATGATGAACTAAAGCATCAAATAATACAACTGCAGCAAATGACTTCTACCAAACAAAGCCAAAACAAGAGAAACTCTGAACACATGTGAGAGCTTAATCAGGTGGTTTGCTCTTAAACATTCAAAGGCACAGCATGCAAACATGTACTGAAATCAGTGTCATTTTTCTTGCAGTGTTTTTTCTGTTTTTGGGTTGTTCTATAGAAATCAGTCTTGTGAGATTCTTAGACCTCTGGCCTCGTTCAATGGAACGCTGACTCATGTTCATAACTTCAAGTTCAAGAGTTGCTCAGTGATAGCAAAGAAACTGTTGATATCCTTAAAGTGAAATTGGTCTAGACCAGGATAGCATTCAACTTCTGTAACTAAAAAGTAAAAAGAAACAAGTCAGACTTTCTCTGTTGAGGTTAAATTGAAACGCAAACTTTGAAAATTATTTTTTTTAGTAGAGAACAGTCTGTTCTTCTGAAAAGCTAAACAGAAATAATACCAGAAATAGTCAGTACAATGAGGACTGTTTGTATCCTGAGAGTTCCCTCTGTACAATGTCTTCCCCTGTTGATTGTCCAGACACAAATCTTTTCTGTGTGTGTATGTATAGATAGATACAGAAATATATATTTAATTCCTGGAAGTCTGTTACCGCTACCATTGTGTGAAATTAGAACTGCTATTGGAAACGTAACAAAAAACAGATCACCCTCTTTACTTTTCCAAAGAACTGAAGTTGTCCTTGAGGAAGCCTCCGTACTTGAAAATGAGACAGAATCACAGAATGTCCAGGGTTGGAAGGGACCACAAGGATCATAAATCTCCAACCCCCCTGCCACGTGCAGGGCCACTGGCCTCACCATTTAATCCTAGTCTAGTTAATACTAGACCAGGCTGCCCAGAGCCCCATCCAACACACACTCAAAGCTGAAGCAAAAAAAAAACAACAAACAAACAAAAAAAACAACCAGATCTAGACTGAAGATGAGTCATACAACCCTGAATGGTTATAGTTCAATATTGTTTACTAAAATACAGTCTTTTTCAACAGCGAATACCCACTGAAATAGAGTATTCCCTGCAGAATGGGTGATGGTCCCCAGAATTCTACCTTGGTTTTGTCAAGTTATATAACTAATGTGATTTTATAAATCATGGAAGCTGTAGCGAATTAAAAAGAAGGTATGGATTAAAGACACAAAGAACTTGCATTGTAAAGGCAACTATCAGTTCCATAAGGAAAAGACTTGTCTGAAGGAATGGCTGTTAAATGGGTTGGAAGATTGGTAATGAAGCATATAAAGGTAATCAAGTTAATCTAAAACTTTAAGCAAGCTGAAAAAAAATGCAGGAGGTAGAAGTGTTCTATTTATAGATGCTCTAATTCATCTGTTTTTAATCTTATTGGTCACAGTGACATCATTTGATTTATCCTCACTGGAGGCATTTTGAATCATAAAATGCAAGGGTTTTCTTGCTATGGTCTTACTGAGAGGAAAATAAAAAAAAAAGAGGGGGAAAAAAACATTAAGCTGATGTATTTCTGCAAAAAGCTCCAGAGGCAGGAAGGTGACTTTATCCTTGATGTGAGAAACTGCCTTCTTAGCAACACTTAGAATTACATGCTTTTCATGTGACAGCTGGAGTGATTAATGTGAGTTCCCTCCTGAGAAATATGTATTGTGGGTGTATTCCGGTTTCTGACTTAAATTTCCATGGATCTCTGCTGTGAAATACTCAAGTACTTTGATTTAATCAAAATTTGGCATTGTTTAGGCTGAGGAGCTAATTTTACAGTGTTAGTAAGTGGATTTGGAATGCAGGTGTTCTTAGTGACATGACCACTAGTTACAAATGAAAACATAAGTGTGTACGCATGGCCTTATTTAAGTTAAGTCACAAAGAATGATTGTCTTTCAGGATTCAGACAAGTATCCTGAGCAGTGCCCCCTCTCAGTGTGTTGTAAGAGGTTGAGCTTTAATTTTTCTTATTGGTACACATTAGCAACAATTGACTTAAGACATTCTTCAGAGAATTCCACCTTCATGAGAAGTGCTCACTGCGATAAATTCTGTTGTCTTACCTAGCAGCATGAGTCCTTTGTAGATTTGCAGTCTGTAATGTTTCTGTGCAGTAGAAACACAAATGGGGGCAGAAATGCATTAAAATGTAGGAAAATGTGTTTAGTTTTAAGCATGTGCGTTAATGTGCAGTGATGCTCACACCTCAGTGTGTGTCTAAGCAGTTTGCCAAACTAGAGTGTAAATTAAGGCCAAATCTATTCTTCATCTCCTACTGTATTTTGTGTGTTGTGTTTCTCAGGATCGTGTTAGACAAAAGAAATATATATATTAGAGCAGATTGTACAAGTGAACAATCAGATTGGCCAAGTGTTCTATAGACCTCTATTGTTGCTGCATGTTTTTCTCAGTTTTAATGCTGCTGCACCTTTCTAAGTCCAACATCTCTTTGAGAATAATCAAAACTCTCGCAGATGAGTTCTGAAGTCATGAAATATGTGTCCTGTCACTTAATGCTATGTTTTGTAGTCCCTTCCAGATTCTGGAGACTAGGAATTGTGTAAAGTGCTCTTCAGAACAACTCATTTCTGTTTATGAAACTGCTGAAATTCGTGCATTTATACAGTACCACTTCTCATAATCTATGAGAGTAAATTATTTTATCTGGTTGAGAGTGTTCACCTATGATCTGTATGTGAAGATACAGCGTTTCAAGGAACATAGTTGCACTATCAAGTGTAAGCCTTACTAAAAGAACTTTGTTACATGCAGTATTGTTTTATGAGGATGGGTTTGTACAAGGTATACTTAAAATGATGCTAGGCTGAAGCTCTTCACACAAGTCAGATCAAACTTAAATGCTGATCATTTCATAGTATAGTTTTTTTTGTTTTTTTTAAAAAGGCATACCAGTAGATGTTTATTACTTTTAGGCAACAAATATTATTGCTTATAATCGTCTCTTCTTAGAGTGTTACAGAAAGTTACTAAGGAAATCTTGAGTAAATTGTGTACTCTTCTTTTTGTTTCTGGACTTCAGGAACTCCAGACACAGCTAGAGGAATTTAAAAGAAAATCTGAATGTGAAATAAAGCAACTAGAGAAAGAAAAAGAAGCTCTAACTGGGAAACTTCAAAACTCTTCACTTGAGGTAAGCTTAATCATAAATGTAAATTAGTAATAAAAGGGCTTTTCATTTTTTCTTCTGAAAGATTCTTGGTTACATATGTAACAGGTTGCCCAGAGATGTGATGGATGCCCCATCCTTGAAGATATTCAAGGTCAGGCTGGACCACGCTCTGAGGAATCTGATCCAGCTGTAGATGTCCCTGTTCACAGCAGGGAAGCTGGACTAGATGACCTTTATGGGTCCCTTCCAACTCAAACAGTTCTATAATTCTGTATAATCATATTTGCTGTCAATGTCATTCAAGAAAATACGCAAGATAGAAATAACAAAAAACGCTGCTCCTTTATGGCTATGAAGATTTTGACATGCCTATTTTGATAAATTTCATAATGTACCACTCTTTGGTGTTATATTATGGCTTTATGCTAAGGAATTTGACTCTGTCTGTTGGATAGTGACTTTGACTGTCTACATATAGTGTTATGTGGATTTGAAATCTTCTGTTTGTTTTTGTTTGTGCCTGTAGACATGTAAAAGGGCTTTCTTGTTTGCTTGCTTTCTTAAACGAGAAAGTTCAATGGTAAAAAAGATTGAGTGGCTCATTATTTTTGTTCTGCCTGCCTGATGAAGTAGCTGATGGGGTGACTGAAGCAGGTTAGAGCATGCAGTAGTTTATATATTAGCAATTATTTACGTGTCTGTGTTCTCAAGATCAAAAGTGAAGTAAAGAAAGCATTGTGACTCCAAAGTAACTTTTAGGATTGCGTGCCTTATGTACTATTCCCTCTTCCAGTTATATGTAAATTGCAATAGAAATCTAACGTATTAATCTGGAAATGAGTATCTGAGATGTTTCACTATTAATTATCCACCTGTATGTATAGTTAGGTGCAGGCTAAGCAATGCAAATTTTCCAGACTACTTTATCTGCCAAAATATTTGTACAGTAAAATGTCATGATTTGAAAAGCCATGCCTGCAGGTTGGATAATTTTCTGTAAAAAAATCAAAACAAACAACAAAAAAAAACAACCCCTGTAAAGCAGTTACTTAACTAGGTAAAGAGTGCTTTCATCATGAGAACTTTTTTCTTCTTTTTCCTGCCAGTCTAGGTTTTAAGAAGCCAAAATGTTACCAAAGAAAATCAGAGCATTCCCAAATACATAAAATCCTGTTTAGTTTAAAGTAATGGACAGCAACAGGAATTAGATAGCTGACACTGCTGAACTAGTGACTTAGAGATAACCACTGTTGTTGTGACTGACTGACTGTAATTTTCATCACTTTGTATCTTCACTGCTTCTAAGCAGTTTCACTTCCAGGAAGTTCAGTAGGATCTTGCATAGCAACAGCTTAGCAAGAGATGAAATCCTAGATTTTTCTCAGCTGGCTTTTGTAATTTCTGAGTGGCTATAATAAGACCTCTTGGTGTTCGAAGACAGAGAAAGGACAGATAGACCCATCAGGGGCCTAAGCAAGACGTTATTTCCTACCTGCTTTCACTTTCCCCTTCCCTTTATACTGCTTGGTGTGTGGTATATTTCAACAATCACAGCATGCGTTGTGGTCATTTACTATGTAACATCTGCTTTTCTTCCTATTCAGCTGTGATAGTTCTGAATGAAGTATAGTCCTTTTTCATTTCACTTGTAATGCAGATCTACACGTTCTGGTATCAAACGGCTGAATTCTGACAGTCTATCCATTACTCAGTGTTACAAATCCAGAATATAAATGTAGCTCTTAATGTTCTAAACTTCTGGCTAAGTCCTGATTTTTGGTTTTATTACACATCTGCATGTCACTGTTTTCTGCAGTGTTCTTGATTGGGAGAATTTCAGGTCAATCCAAATTGTGTTGGCCTATCCACGGTGACTTCCTTGCATCTAATACAACGTGCAGGTTCTTCGAAATCAGTCGTCTTTATTCTTTTCTAAACTTCCCTTAGTGGAAAAAAAATATCCTAGCCTATTCAAAGCTGAAAACTTATAGTGGTATGCTGACATATGTAGTGCCTGAAAGTTGTACTGATTTGAAGTATAAGGAAGGAGATGAGTACTGTCCAACCTGATAATACTGCATGCATTTATGCATATATATTCTTATCTGCTAGTCCTATAATACTGTGAGTTCATAGTAAATGCAAGGGGTGCTGAGAAAATATTGTTGCTAACTACATAAAGCAAGTAATGTAGTGTGCATCATATTGTATGTTACATTCACAATATCATGTAAGTATGAACAGATACACTAAGAAACAACTCAGTGCATCTTGCAGTCTAACAGTGGGGTGAAAATGGAAATGGTTCCTCTGAAGCAAAAATTTGCATTGTTGTTGGTATTCCTTTTGTTACTTTCTGAACCAATTACTTAGAGAGATTGCCTCTAAGCAAGTGAAATTACTTCACCAGAGAAGTGAAGTAGTTTCAACTTACAATACTTTCCTTTTATAGATATTTGGCTATTCACAAACAACCATTTACTATACCACATCACGTTTCACTGAGGGCATGATTCCCAGCTGGGAACTTTGCAGTGGCTCAGCCCAGAGCTTCCGCCTCAGAGACTGGGCAATGTGCTGTTACTAATCCAGTTCTAACCTGGATGATATTTCACATCTAAAAATAGCTTTCTTAGCAGCATAAGGCGTATTTTTGGTTGGGCTGACATAGCTAGAGTACTGTGCAGAGTAGACAGCATCATGATAATTAGTTTTCTCTGGGGACTCACTTCAAAACTGCTGCATTTCCATATCACTGACTTTTTTTTTCTTAATAAGCCAGATTTGCACCTGTTTGGTGCCTTGGAAAGAAAGATATGAAGTCCCGTGTGGACTGAATGCTAATTAATTGGAGTATTCCAGTCCCTTACTTTTGCACTACAGGATCTGTTCAACAACTGTAAAGAGACTATTCTAGAATTACTAGGTACATAAAATAGAAGGGCAGGATTCATCAGAACCTTGGTGGCAGGCTTGTGAGTACCATTGAATAATCATAGCAGCTGTAGAGGTGTGCCTTTTGTGCTTGCTCCTGTCCCTCCAGTCAGGACTTGCCATAAATCTTGGAAAGCAGTTACCTGTGAACTTAACTGATGTAACTCTGAAATAAGCCTTCAGACAGCAATAAAATAGCATTTTGTTATTATGTTGTTACTACTTCTATTTTGATGTAATAGCACCATAGTATGAATAAAACTGAGTAGCATTTGGGTGCCTTATTTTGTGGTGACTCTTCTATAATACATCAAAAGATAGTTTTAAGTCTTTTATACTAATTCATACTCTAGCAATGTATTGAAATCTTTCTGCTTAAAAGATGCAGTAAGTCAAAATATTCTCTCTGATTCCAACTTTAGATCTCGTCTTTGAGAGTTCATGCTTAGATACAATAAATACAAGAAGGAGAGAACTGGTAGGAGTGAGGCTTCAAATACTCATAAAATCTGGAAGCACAGAATTGAAATAAGCAAAGAAGTCAGAGGGCGAATATGCACAGCCATATATTTGCCCAGTATTTTTGCCCATTAGCTATTAGACTCTGAGAGGTGCTTCAAGAGAACCAAGAAACACAGTAATTATGGTTACAAAATAATTAAAACTGAAAGACTTGAAATATTTCGGAACTTATGTCTTCTGTTGATAGTTGATGATTTTCCCTTTGCTTGGAAGACAGAGGCAAAATGAGATGTCATTTGGTTAAATCTCATGATTTACAGTTTACTTTGTGGAAAATCATAAACAAAAGTTGCAGCAGCTCTGCAAATAAAGGTAATGGTTGGCAAGTGACTCTGGCATCTGCTTGTTCTTGTTGTACATCCAGCCCACAGACAGATCTCATCATATAGACACATTAAAGACAATATTTTTCTTTAAGATTAATGTTAATCAATTCTTCTCTTGTTTGTTCAGACAACTAGTAGAATGACAAAAAGGGAAAAGCCAACAAACAAATGTAAAATTAGTTAGCTTGAACTTGCAGTCAGGGACAACTGAAGCTTGATGGTTTCTTTTTTTTTTTTCTTCCAAATTTGCCAATTCAAAACAGGTAGGAAATTAAAAATGCCAAGTGGGTTTGAATCTGTTTGGGAGATGGTAAAACTTTTATTTTCTGGCATTTAAAAAAGAACAAGAAAAAGACATGATTCACGTAACACTTGGTGAAGGAATGTTTGTTTTTTTCTTGTCTACCAACCTAGCAATCCCATGAAGTGTGGGGGAGCTAGGCATCATGTTTTTTTTTTCCCCTTCTACCAGCTTTCTCTCCATTTAAAGAGTTCCCTTTTCACTGGGTTGTAAGATACTACTGTCTCATTTTGCCACTTCTTCATTTGTGTGTTAAGTTGTCATTGGACAACCTAGGCCTCCATCACTTGGGTAAGTATCCCAGTTGCTTTCAGTGTACATGCACATGCTCTCTTGCCCTTATTTTTTCCTGGCCTCCATGCTTGCTTTCTCTCTTACGTACGAACAGCAGAACCAACACTGCTGTCTTTTATTCTCTTGTGTGCTGTGAATAAAGTCATTTGTCTCCGCGTAAGTGGTGAAATAATTTAAGTTTGCAATATGTTGAATTCAATCTGAAGGGAATGTGTTGTAACTTCTCATTTTGACGTGTACATTCAAAAACACATCCTTTGGCCTGATTCAACTAGAAGTTTTACTGATTGCTGGCTTTTTCCACCAAGAAGAAAAAAGCTTCCCAAGTTTGCTAAGGAGTTTTTTTTTTTTTAACAAGATTCATCTCTGCTTGCAGACTTCTGTCGTGTCTAAATTACTGATACTGCTGTAGATCTCAGAACATGAAATAGCAGTGATAAGCTAAGGAACTTTGAAGTTCAAATATAGTGAACTGCCCCATCTGATAAAGGATATCCGTGTTAACCACAATATAGGTATGGTCCTTTATGAGCAGACTGTTGGAGGCAGTTCAGAGAGAAAAAGTTCAAGATTGGTGATGATCAGTAATGGCCACCATCAATTAACTGGAGAAAGAAAAATGACTTTGATTTGAAGAAAAGAGCAAATTTATTTAAATAGAAGTAGTACACAAGTAGTACACAGAAGTAGTTCTGTGTACAGAACTGCAGTTGTACAGCCGTAACCATACTCAAAAAATGGAACAGTGACTCACTTATAGCTGTTTTGCAGCATTTTGAGCCTTCCCAGCACTGTTCTGTAGATCTCACTGTTCTGTGCAGGGAACCTGTGTGAAAAGTACAGGGTTTGAGAGTACTTGAATAGGGGCTGCAGTTCATCTGGGAATGGAGAAGGGCCTCAGGAGAGGGAAAGAGAAAAAAAGTCAGCATGCTCAGCTGACTTCAGGAAGAAAAGAGCCATGAAGTGGAATACGTTTAGATATCATGAGAAAGTATTCCTAGGATTTGGGGAAATATGGCATAGCTTGTTACTGTCTCTCTTTGGTTAGTGCGATGCTGCCTGTGGCCAAAAAGTTAGTGAGAAGTAAGGGCTTTTTGCACAACATGTCTCCTTTTCTTGTGTGTAACACAGAATATGCTGGAACGTACTGTAAGAATGAAATGTGAATGATGCTTTAGCCCACTTAGTAAATCTTTATCCAGATTTTGTGATGCTACATCAGAAGGGACCATGACTGTGTAGCTGGAGTTACAAATAACTGTTTAACTAGCTTAAGTGCTTCCTCAATTAGCAGTCTGTTTGCAATTTATGTGGGAGAAGAAAAAGATCAAGGCAATACTGAAAGAGGGAAAAGGAACACGTATTAATATAAAAGCAAGAACGTGGAGGAGTCACCGCTTACAACCTATATCTAACTTGTAGATGTGTGTTATGTAATTTGCACCATTAAAGTAATATGAGCATTGTGTGATTTATCATTTGAATCATATGAAATTGTAAGCAAACTTCTCCCTTTCACAGTTTGATTTCAGTTTCTCTGTTTGGAAAGTACAAGTACGTAAAATAAAGTACAGACGTATACTCTTTCACTTGCTTCCGAAAAGACAAGAGAGGTAAAGGTTTTGTAGGAGACATGGCAAAGTGAGAAATCAGACAGGTAAAGGTTTTGTAGGAGGCATGGCAAAGTGAGAAATCAGACTTGGATGCTTAAGATACAGCAGCAATAATGTGAATTGACCTTACTAGGTATGCATTTTCATTTCATGCAGAAGAACTTTGAAGTTCTAAGGAAGTTCAAGATGTTCACAAAATTGGGAAGGATGGCAAATACAAATTGCTGGTGAATGTTTAAAAACCTACTGAATAGAAAAGAGAGCAGACTCATTCCTCTCTTTTCCCCCTGAAAAAATATAAAATCCACAACGTTATTTTTATAAAGAGAACTATGCTTTTGTGACTGCTGCTACAGACATGTCTACTGTATTTAGTAATTAAGCTAAGAAGGGAAGGAAAATAAAACAGCTGGTGTGATGTGCAGAATTCCTGTTTCCATTAGTTCTAGTCTTCTACATTAGAAATGGACTCTCAGAATTACATCTCAATACTGATTGTAAGCTCAGCCTTAAGCCTGCCTCCAGATTTGTGCCCCAGTTGGACTATGGACTCTGTATACAAGATGAAGATGATGTGAAAAGAATTAATTTAAGAAAAGTACTTGATGGACAAAAAACATTGTATGCAAAAGGTACGTCATTGTTTCACCAGATTCTCTTTGAAGGGGTATCTGCCTCCCAAAAGAAGTGTTGTATTTTTCTGTCTTCTAATGCTTCAAGATGTTCTTCAGAAGGAGTGATTCCAGTTGTTTTTTTTTTAAGTACTCATTAAAGCTGCACAAATCATTTGCTTTCTGTTTGTTGATAAAATTAAAAAGCAACGAAAGGTTGAAGAAAAATTCAAGAGTGTCTTTAAGTTGTAAGTTTTAATTAATGTTTTATTTGAAGTGTTACTGTCATTTTAAACAAAGAAACTAAGTTAAATTTCGAAATGAAATGTTTCAAGTGATGAATTCAAAGTTTCCTACTTAATAGCATTGCTATGAAAAAAAAAAGGCTTTTCAAATTTATCTTTGAATGTTTTCAGTTGAGTAAAACCATTCTGGATTACTATATTGGCTATCTAGAAAAAATCACTTAACTCCCTTCTTCACTGAAGCAAGGGGCTCATGGCATGAAACAAGCACCTTGCTATTTTTCATGGAGCATCACAAGATCATAGAATTTACTTAGATTTACATAATTCTTCTCTGTTGTTAGCGTAGCCATTAATCCTTTCCTGCTTTTCTGGTAGGTGACTCAGCTGAAGCAAATATTAGACCAACAAGCAGATAATTTCAAGGAGTCACTGAAGAAACACAATCTACAGTCCAGCAAAGAAAAGGAGAAGCTTTTGCAGGATCTTCAAAACACCATTAAAGAAAACCAGAATGTTAAACTGCAGCTGGAAGCGTCACATCAAAAAGTTTTAAAAATGTTGGAGAAAAACAAAAAACAGGAACTCAAGGTCAGTTTATAAGATGTGAGTTAAAAAAACAGATGCGTGGGCTAAACAATGTTAGAAACCCCTGAGTATCAGCTCGTTTATTACCTGTCATCTTAACTATATGCTGCCATTGTGGCTCATAATGAGCTATTCTGTGGTTTTTAAACCTTGTTATCTTAAGGGTTGGGTTTTTTTGTTGGTTTGTGGCAATGTTTTCATTTTAACTTTTTTACTGAGATCACAGTGTGGATGAAATTATTTCTATAAAATACTATATCCTAGTCTATAGTTAGGCTAGGATGAATGCAAACTCTTCTAGGTGTGCTCTGCTTCACAAATAAAGGGGAATTCCTAAGTGTTTTATTAACAGGAGTCACTTTTTATTGTTTTTCATCCATTATTCATTTATACATAAATAGTATAAAAGAAGTATAGTATGTATGTATAGCAAGGAGTATTGGCTTAGATGCTTTCAAGAAATGAATTCTATAAGTAGATAACGAAAGCTTCTAAAGGTTCAAGGGGATTTATTTCAGTGACAAAATGTTAATGCAGTATAATGAGGTACTGAAGGAAGTAGCTGTTCAAGTGGGAAAAAAAATCTTAAAAATCTACGTGCACTTGTAGCATGGATTTAGTATGTCTCTTCTTTATATTACATACGTTAGGGAAAGCCTTTTAAATGCATTTGGTAAAACCCCTATAAACATGATTTAATGTCTTGTTTACATTTTGAGAATCAAATCCCAGCTTTATCAAACCAAGCTGGAGGCAGTAGCTGGTAAAAATGAAACTGGTAATAGGAGCTTGTTCTCAGAGCCACTAGAGAGCAACTACTCCAGCAATGTATCAGTAGCACTTCCAGTGACGATGGGAAGTTCTGTCCAAGAAAGACTAAACGAAAGATAGAAGCCTTTGACACCGTGCGATAAGAAAAGGTATTCAGATCAGATCTGGGACTTTGTATGGTGAATTGGAAAACATCTTTTTAGTGCCAAATAAGTATGTCAGTGTTATTGTTTCATTTTGCACAACAAATCTAATAGAAGATATTGTGATAATTTATCTTGTCCCTATTAAGTTTTCTTTTTCATCTTCTGGTCATTTTTATTCTTATGTTGATGAAGTGTCATATAAAGTGATGATGAAAATAATAAAAGTTCTGCAATGAAAGATCAGATTCATCCAGGTATTATAAGTAAACCAACAAGGTGATACATGGGCTCTGACTACTTTGGTTTTTTTGGGGGGGTGTTTGCTTACAGGAAGCAGAAGAGCGCTTGAAAAAGGAATTTAATGAGACTTTCAAAATCCAACATCAGTCTCATAGGCTGGAAATGCAAACCTTGGAAGAGAGAGCAAAGAAAGAATTACAGGATGAACTTGAGCAGATACAGAAGCAGCAAACTCTGTTGTTAGGTATAATGTCTTATGCATACACAGCTCCTACTGCTTGATGATATGCTGTGAAGTGCTGGTACTCAACCCATTCATTTTCCTTCCCATTTTCTGGATCATCTCCTTTTCCATACCCTACAGTTCCAGCAATATGTACTTAGCCTTTGTTTGTTGACCTCACTGTGCTGTCAGCAGCTTGTATACAGCATACAAGTATATATAAATGGATGTATTGAATAGGAAAATTGTAGTTAGTATATATGTTTCCTCTTTATGTGCAGAATTATTATATGTGATTCAAGTCTTTCTGCTGAGTTCAGCAGTAGAGATCTGTGGCTCCATACGTATTCTTTATTCAGTTTACAAAGTTCCCTGAATAGTTCAGATTTAAACAGAACACTGCAGTATGAGAACGTGTAATATCTCCAGGCCTACATTCAGGTTATTAAAGCTCGTTTATAAAATGCTTTTTAACTAAAGAAATAATAATTTAGAAGTACTTCAAGTATAAAGAGGATCTGTTCTTGCTTTTTTTCAGTCATTCAAATTTATTAGAAAGATTTGTTGCTCTCTAAAGTTAATGCATTCAATAGATAATTTATGTTCTACTTCAAGGAAAATTGTAAGAATGAGAGAAGCAGACATCTTTCTCCTTGTACTTAATCCATCCTGAAACTTTTACACAGTCTACAAAATAGCAGTACATGACAGATCTGCTTATTTAGGTGTTGCATTTTGATAACACAAACAGAGCTCTCAGCCTTCGTTATGGCCTTTTATAAAACAGCAGTGGACTTTGCAATGAAGCTCAAGAGTGCTGCAGTTAAGTCCAAGGTTAGAAGAAGCAATTACAGTGATTTAGTCTGAAAAACAGCTGACACAGACCTTACTTCTCTGATTTTGACACTGAGTTGTTGCAGTTGCAGCTCTGCATCTTTGTACTATTGCTTAGTTGAGTTGTCTATTAATAGGTTTGGCTTTTACCAGAGAGGGTGTGTTCTTTTTTTCTTTCTATTACTGTTTGCTAATGGCAAAGGCACCAAGGGAGAAAGCAAAATGTAATGTATTAATGTTTGCATCAACATTGTCTATATCTACCTCCCCTGCCCACCTGGCCTCTGACTGCCCTAATTATTATCTCTCTGGTTGTTATTAGGATCTCTAAGGGTGGAAATTTCTGAGCAACAGACATCATGCACTAATCTCAAAAAACAAATAGAAGAGCTCCAAATGGAGCTGAGGAGTGTGAGGACCTTGAAGAAGCAACAGGCAAGAATCCAGTTCCTACTTCATTATCTTATTGTGTTTTCTGAAAGCAGTAATATCGCTTTTCTCTCTCCAAGCATAATAACATTCTCTTGCAGAAATACAGTCAGTTTCCTTTCTTCATATCATACTTAAAAATGTTAATCTTGCTTATCAGCTTTTCCCTATAGGCAGACTTTTTTCCATTTAAAGGTCGAGTCTTCAACACAAGTAAATGAATGAACGTTACAAAAAATGTATATTTTATGGAGAATATAATGCATGTTTGGAAAAATGTGATAACGGATTTTGTCATGCACATAGAATTTCACATAAACTTGATAAATCAGTTCACTCAAAATCACGCAAATCCAGTGAGGTCATCAGGTTAAACAATAAGAGGCTATGGATAAATAATTTTTGTATTTTCTTAGGAAGGAAGCAGCCAGAGTCAGATCAGATCTCTTAATGATGAGCTGGAAAAATGTCAGAGTGAAATTTCTGAGCTCAAGAAAGAGAACTTACTTTTGAAGGACACAATGGAATTACTCAGTACTGAGTTGGAGACACAGAAGCAAGAAGCTGCACAGCTTCAGGATAAGGAGAGACAACACAAAAGGTTTGCCTTAATTTCACTTCACAATGCTATCTAGGGAGTCTTTTATTGAAGCTAGCGTTAGAGATGTTCTAACTGGGATGTTAGAATTTCTCCTTTTCTCAAATACTAATTTTACTTATAGGTGCTGGGAGTTCTGCAAAACCAGTAGTATCATATTCTTTTTTCCAACCATACTGAAAAGCACTTTAAATAATTGTTCAGTTCTACATGACAGAGAAATTTGTCCAGTGTGGCCTCACAGGGGTGACCAGAAAAAAGCTGCATAACATTGGCTGAATTTGAAAAGGATTGGAAACAAAAAAAGCCGCATAACATTGGCTGAATTTGAAAAGGATTGGAAACAGTAAATCCCAAAGTCATTCAAGACCTATTAAAAAAAATGTAGAAGTCTCTGAGAATAAATGTTAGTTTTTTAAAACCATTCTCTGCGGCTGAAACTAACGGTAAAAGCAACACCTGAGAATGCTGTATGTATTCTATGTGACTCTGCTATGGCTGTAGCGGCCAGCTTTGCCCTGCAGGGTGAGGGCAGTCAGAGCAGAAACTGACAGAGCCTCTGTGCCCATAGAAGTCTGGACCTGTAACATGCTGTCAGGGCACAGAAGGGCAAGCTCATAGTCTTGCTTGTCTTTGTAGAAGGTGGACTGCATCCTGCTAGTATCCTGAGCCACAGGCTCAGAGCATGCATTGCGTTGCAGTAGTAGCAGTGTCCCCACGTCCTCAAAAGAAACTGGAGCACTTTTTTTGTGGGAAACAAGATTGCAGTTGGCCGATGCATTTCTGTGGCCACTGAATCCTTTGAAGTTTCTGAGTCATAATATTTAACACATTCTCTTTGCAAAGGGATTGAGGGATCTGGCACAGGAATGTTTTTTAGTTCATTTCTGCAGTTGTGTGGAATGTATGCTCCTCACTACTCCAGCTATATATATAAAAGGAACTTTTAAATTATATGCTTCATAGTCTAGAGAAACGCACTCAAGGGATAAGATGTCTCTCTGCAGGCTGTCAGAGTGTCCAGAGTAATTCTATTGCTGTCTACCAGTTAGTGGATATTTAAAGAATGAGAGAGAAAGTTTTTTCCTTCGCATTCTTTGGAGGAATACTTGAAAGCGTCTTTCATTTTAAGCTTTTGAAACAAGATCAACAGAAGAAACTCTGGTTGCAATTCTATCAGTGCCCTCCAGCTGCCTTGGAGGAGTTGAGAGCTTCTGTTCATGAAGAGAAGAATTAGTCACATGTCAGCAATGAGGTCTAAAAGGCCTCAAAAAGGTAAAACTGCTGGGCTGGAGAATAATCTTTACAGGGGATAGATGGTGTAGCTCTACTGTAGTAAACAGAAGCAGCATTAATGGAAATTATGTAAGGAGAAATCTTTCAAATAAGAGGAGAAAATCAAAGAACTCAAATGGTCGTAGGCATCTGATACAGCTGCTCTGAGATTAACCGATAGAAAATGTGGAACGTTAGCCTGCAGGTCTTGTTTTGCTTTCGCAGGGCCAATAATTTAGGTAAGGCAATAGTTAAATTGGTGAGTGTATAAAAATAACAGCCTTTTACTGTAACCTTAACAACAGTGACCTTGTCTTCAGTTATATATTTGTTTCTGCTGTTAAATTATATAGTTGTTTCTACTCATTGTGGCTTTTTATCTGCAAAATTTGCCAAATTTTTGTAACCGATTATTTAAAATTAACATTGCTACTGTTGCCAAGTAAGTGTAGCCAGTAATCTGCTTGAAGTAATCTTTTCTGTTCTCCTCAGTCGTGAGAATTCCACCTCAGGGACAGAAACATTCTATAAGGATTAGGATCAGAACAGTGAAAGGGTTTTTTTTGTTTGTATGTTTTTAATGGGAAAACAAATCCCCAAATGAGAAAGTTTCTCTAGAGTATGACAAAACGTTAGCAAACAAAAGGCAGTAAGATAGTATGATTCTTCAATAAATGTATTTCATTTTGGGGGTTGGCATCAAAAAGCAATGTTATGGATGGACTCGAAAAAGTATTGGGTATTTTTTAGTTTTCGATTGATAGTGCTAATGAAATAATAGTATTTTTCAAAATATATTGTCTGTTAAAGACAAACACTGTGAAGGCATTTCTATAGTGTTTCTTGCTATGTTTAGAATGATGGTAGGCATTATTAACTGTTTCTAATTGCTTGCTGTGATGGGATCAAAATATAGCATCAAAGTCTCATCTTAAAATCTCAGAGATTCCAATACAGAATTCCTGTATTTTATTGTCACACTTGACCATTAGGATTGATGTATAAACTAACCATAGACAGAATGCCACTACTATCATATAAAAAAACCCCTTCCACTTCCTGAAGGTTGAAGAACAAGTGCTTCTTCTCCAAATAACTTGTCTCTTTCTCACTGTTAGTGTGGTTCAGCCTCAGACTGCAAGTGATGTGATGAAGTCAGATCAGTCAGCAGAAGCCCCAGAGCTGTGCTGTTAGCTGCCTTTCTAGTCACTAAAAGACCTGAAAACTGCATGCTTTCATCAATGATAATAAACTAGTATTAAAACATGAGAATTCAGACGTATTTTAATACTAATGAAAGGTAGTAGACCTCAAAACGAAACATAAAAAAGAACTGGATGTACTAAAACAAGATCACCAGAAGGAAATCAAAACTGTTACCCGATTTCAACAACACTCAGGCACATCTCTAAGCAAAGAGCTTCTCCTTAGAAGCTGGGTATGTCATTTAAATAAGCTGTGACTCATACTGGCAGTGAGTTCTGTTTTAAATTATTATTATTCCTACTGTATGTATATATTTAAATTACTTATGGGTAGAAGATGATGAGCACTGAAATAGAAGTGTATAGGTTTTTCCTTTGCAAACACAAAAATACAGATGCATTATAATAAACTTAATACTGTTTAAAGGAAACCATTATACAGTTTTAGAATAATAAATTAAACACTGCACTTAGCAGTGTTTGACTTACATAACTTACAAAGTTATGATGTATAAAATCATCTTTGTCACAAATGCTTCAAGAGGCCTTGATCCATCATCTTGCTCATTCTCACTCCCTTGCAAATTTCTCAGGATATTGTTGAACTGCAGCCCCCACTTTATTGTGTAAATAGATGCATTTTGCAGCCTTCTTTTGATGTAAGTAGTTCTGTAGTTCTTCAGGTTGTACATTAGAGGCCTTCCACAAATAGCCTTTGTTTTTGTCATTGTCATTTACTCAAATCTTAACTGTGCAGCATAACTCCAGCAGAGACCTTCTTGCAAGTAGGCAGGTCTTTGAACATTTATATGTTTATATCTAAACTGTGAGATACACTAAATCAAAAGTGTAATATTGGGGTTTTTTCTTACTCAAATTTTTCCTCTCACCAAAAAAAAAAAAAAGGGTGTGGTTGTTATTCTGTATTTAACTTCACTGAATGGCAAACGAACTTCATGGCTCTTGGTTTCGTGAGCAGCAAAATTGATAAAATTGGCTGATGAAATAATCAGTTGTTTTTTTCATGGTTTAATCAAACATATGTTTCCACACCATCTTTAAGAAGGTGTAAATTCTAATTTGAAACTTTTTCCTTGATTGAGGCATTTAAAGGGCAGAAATCTTACTACAGGCTTTGCCTTAGAGGATTCACTAAAGCAGCAGACCATCCAAACCTCTTTTTTAAATAAAAGTTATAGAAAGCTTGTATTTCTGAGACCTCAGTCAAATATGGTTGGAATTGGCCTGTAGACTCTAAAATTATTGGGTCAGAAAGAGAACAAATAGATACAGATATGAATAGATAGAGCAGTACAGATTTTTCTCATCAGTAAACTAGATAGGTAATATGTGCAAGCTTAATTAGTATTTTACTGGGGCTGGCTTTTACAGTGGGTAGGCAATTTGGTTTGGAACTCCACAGTGTTCTGTGTTTATATGTAATCTACATATACGTGCCCATTTTTAAAAGCACTGTTCTATTGAAGACTCCTAATTATGTCCCTGTGTTTTAGTCTTGGAATTGAAACTACAGCTCAGGTATCTCTTGAACCTGGCCTAAGGAAAATTTTTGTTGGTCTGCATCCTTTCTTTGGCACAGACTTAAAAAATTAGAAGAAAACACAAGAAAACCGAAGTCCAGACCAGAAGATATACACCTTATAAGCTGCCTGCAAGATAAACTAAGTGAGAGAGAAGAAATTATTAAGCAGCTGGTGGTAAGATATACTTTTACATGTACGTACATATTTTGGCATCTGTTTGAAGGCACTGTTCAGTGTTTTGCACGTTGCTTCAGATTGATACTTCTCTCTGCTCTGCAAGTCTTTAACATAAATATGTTTACACACCAAAGAGACCACATACTAAATTTCTTTTCCATCAGGAAGGAAGAAAATTTCAGCATTCACTTTTAGCCAGTACTGAATCGTACAGAAATCGATCTTTTTCTTTCACCCCTAATCCTGGATGTTTGACTCCTATGAAGGTAAGATAGGTAATTCAATTAAAATTACAGATCATGATGTTTTGCCCCTATTTGAGTCATACAAATAACCAGAACAGAAAAGGTCCTGTTAATTTCCTATAGTATTCAGTAGAATTCTTTCCAATAGGCTCACCTGTGAGCAGGTTCTGAGTAAAACATAAACTCGGCAGAAGTGCATTGGTACAAGTTTTTAAGCAAATACAAAACAGTGGATTCCCAAGCAGCTCAGTCTTCCACTGGGTTAAGCACAGCTATCAATTGCAAGTGGCTGGAAGTTACTTTGATGTTGTATGTATTGAGAAGGATTATGAATTTTGGTTTGTGCTACTTGCAATTTGTCCCTGGTCAGCACCTAACTGAGCTCTGTGTATATCTAAAACCTCAAAGTCAAACATACAAGTTGTTTTAATCAGACTACCTAATCCCATAGATGCTTACAGCATACCCTGGAAAGAATGTATTCTAAATTAGAAAAAGATGGGAAACTTCATTTTTGCATGCTCCTCCCACATTGTTGTGGAATGAAGTACTGTTTTTATAGTATAAGTGTGAAAAACGTGTGTGTGACACAGTTTTCTTTTATGATAAAAAGCAGCAGACAAGACCAGTTGAGGTGCCCAGTCGTGTTGTCAGTGTACCAAATTTAGCTTCCTACGCAAAGAGTTTTTTGAGTGGTGACTTGAGATCAAAAAGAAGTGCTCCTCAAATAACAAAATCAACAAGCTTAGACCAGAGTCCTGGATGCCTCAGAGTGGGCTCTCCAACAGCACAGACTTCAGACAGCATCACTTCCACAAGGTATTTTTTTCATTTTGATGTGGTTTCAAAGAATTTCAGTGAATTTGTATTCTGAATCTTGTAGACGTCCAAGCACATTACACGTCTGGAAATAAACAGCAATGCAAGATTCCTGTCTCTTAGTGAATTCCATGCGATCAATTTTCTCTAGATAGACCCAGAATTTAACTGCAAACATAGACTAATAACTGCCCAGCAGAGCTTATCATTGCAAGCGTGCCAGATACAAAGGGAGAAGCACTGCAAATATTGGAGTGGTTAATAATGAACGTGGCTGTTTAAAGCTTTGAGTACCTATCAGTAATTCTGTTAAAGATTTGTTTCTTACTTTTGTCTCCTTGTTTTGTGCCTGGTTGATGTAGATGAACCTTTATATTAGGAGATATTTGAATGACCCTAGGCTAATCATTTGACAAAGGGTTTAGAGACTTAAAAACTGATTAGCAGTTAGATACTTAGTGGTCTTCCAGTGTCACATCAAGATCTTTTGCTGTTCTTGATTTCAAACAACTTCTTAGTTTAGTGGGTTTGTGCTGAAAAGCTTGTTTTTTCTTCAAATTTATGAGCTATTATTTAAATGTTTAGGATTTTCCAAATGTAAATTAACTCTGAGAAAGAGTTAAAAATATACTATACTTCAGAACAAAAGCCAGTCTTCCCAGCTACATTTTAGTGGACAGTAATTACCCTGTACATTGAATGCTGTGGAGTTCTTTCCTGGAAGGCAGATGGTGCTGGCTCCTGCCAAAGACAGTAACACAGGGAGCTGGCTTGAATCCAGGTTGGCAATTCCTACATCTTAGAGATGAAAGCATTCTGTGTCATGCCAGATGACTGCCACGGCAAATCAGATTTGTATTTTAAAGAGTAATACATAGGGACATTAAGAGTAGCTTGGCTGCTTCTTACTCTTTTAAATCCATCAGTTATAAATTGGGTTGGCAGAACGACATGGGATAAAGTCTTGGAGGGAAGAGGGGCCCTAGAAAGCTGGTCAGTATTCAAGGATCATCTCCTGCAAGCCCAGAAGCAGTACATCTCAAGAAAGAGGAAGGTAGGCAAGAATACCAGGAGGCTTCCATGGATCAGCAAGGGACTCCTGGACTTACTTTGGCATAAAGAGGAAGTCTATAGGCAGTGGGAGCAGGAACAGGTTATCTAGGAGGACTACAAAGAAGTCTGAGCAGCTAGGGATCAGGTTAGGAAAGCTAAAA
>JAOWBP010002392.1:51266585-51287948 GCA_028571105.1 Tragopan temminckii
CCAAAAAAAAAAAAAAAAGCACGTGGTTATGTCAGAAAAATTCAGCTAGAAGTAGATGTATGTTTATCTAGCACAATCACCACATGGAAAAGAACTGTTGGGGTTTGCTGACATGCAGTGTCATTGGTATGAGAGCCTTAGTGAGGGCAATGTCACTCAGAGAAAATGACTGATGGAAATTGTATCCATTTTTAATGTTAAATCATAACATTAATAAAGAATCAAAGCAGTAGTTAGTTCTTATCTTTGTTTATTTTGGAGAAGTTCTTATAAACAAATGATAGTTTCTTTGTTCTTTGAGGAATGGCCTCTTAGCTGCCCTACCTCCTTCACGGAGCATCTCCATACTCTGCAGGGATATGAGTGTTTTCAGAACGTTTGAAGTAGTCTTTAATTCTATGGAAGAATAGGATTTGATGTGTTATCTCTTTAAAGTTCTGGACGAATACTTCACAAATGGCAGATACCTCATAAATTTACCCACTTGGGGTTTCAAATCTTCCAGAGTAAAAAGTCCCCACAAAGAAGCCTTCATTTCCACGAATTGAGTATGCACGTGATTAGGCACATCTCTATTTGAAGTGTAGCTAATAGGCGTAGCTGATGTAAATGGGGAGGTTTAATGGGGAGGTTGGTGGCCCTGCACGTGGCAGGGGGGTTGGAGATTCATGATCCTTGAGGTCCCTTCCAGCCCTGGCCATTCTGTGATTCTGTAAATCACTCTTTATATATCAAGTTCCAGATTTTCTGAAAGTGTTTTAGGATGTAAAAGGGAAAACTGAAAAGGCCTAAGTGGTAACATTGGCCGTTGCTAACCTGAAGGAGTGCTTTGTAATTATACAGCTTAACTATGTGTGATTGCATTTAACCATTTTTTTTTCCAACAGGGAACAAAAGGACAAACATTCTGTGTATTTTCCCATCAGTATGTCTCAGCTGTGCTTAACCTGTGCAGCTGAAATGTTAATTTAGCCTTATATATGTTCAATTCAGTTTGATTCCTGCAAAGTAATGCTTCTGTTGACTCTAAAGAGAACTGAAAATACTGTTTTCTCACAAGCAGTAATTGGATGGTAATGCTATTTCATCATTCAGTTCAGGCAGCTATAACATCCCACAGTAAGATTCAGAAATGTTTCATAGATCTGGTGTCAGACAGCTTTTGGACTATTACTGCACAGTGTGCTCCATTGTTGAGTAGATTCAAAACAAGATTCAAAAGCTGGTTAGCACAGCTGTCCCTCTTTTCTTACACAGTGCTCTCTCATGGTTCTTTCAGAGCTACTGCAATCTGCCAAGGAATCCAGTTCAACAGTCCAGCAGTCTTGCCATTACCCGAGTAAGTAGTCCCACGGCTCTTATTCAGTAACAGTTTAAATGGTAATTGTTCAGGAGGCCTTGGGGGCATTACACATTTCACTGGCAGTAAGAAAAATGTCTGAGAGGACATACTCGCTACTACTACTGAAAAGCATTGCCAAAGTTATCTTTCAACATAGTACACCTCTTAATCTGCTTCCTTTTCACTTCCTAGAGAGAATTATATTTAGTGGAGGCTAAGTTATATGTTACAGTATAATTATTTTTGTACAACTACTTCTGAATTATATGTACATAGAATGTTTACAAATAACAAGTATTTCATTTTCTGTTTGCACAGTTATCTGTCAGTTCAAGGTCTTGCATTTCAGAGCCACTCTGAATTTTCTGGGAGGGGAAGGTGGTGGTACCACAGAAGCACTGTGCTGTTAGCACCAAAGGCACCGTCACAGAAGGGGTTAACCTGCTGCCTCCCCATGAACAGGGTATGGCACCGTCCTCCCGCAGTTGTGACTTACTGTAGAGCTGGATGAAAACACCACTGAAATTAGAACACTGAAGTATGTGGTATAAATTAGGAATCATTTTTTTTTCTACCTTATCGAGTCCTCTTTATGCTAAAATTATAGGAGATGCTTCAGACTTACCAAAACTTTGAAACTCTTATTTATTTATTATTTATTTATTGTGCTCCTAAAAAAAAGAGTGGCTAACACTGCATTGAAGAAAAGAGATTATGAATATCTGTTGCAATAGCAGGTGCACAAAGTTCTCCACTCATAATCCTGCTGACCTTGTAGGGCCAAAACCAGAGATGGTATAGCACACAGTAACAGAGAGATCACTAATGTTACACTTTTCAGATTATCTAAAAGCACTGTTCCTTAGATTCTATCTACTTTACTTCCAGAACTTGCAATGAAACCTTCATCATGCAGCTAGTTGTTTATTCATAGCCTACCAGCATCCCATAAACTTTACTCTTCTCACTTCTTTACTTTGTGGAGTTGGATAATTTCGATTTTTAAATGCTATCGCACACTCTTAGCCTGTGCTTCCCCCTTAGTTTAGCCCCACAGATAGTGAGGTCTCCTTCTTCAAATCAGTTAACCATCATCAAATATGTCCTTGATGGCTCTCTTAAACATTTCCAGATAATTCTGAAAGGTAATTGGCAAACATACAGTCTTTTTGTTCTGTAATAATCCTATGTTTTCAAAGGTTTATGCTGAATGTATTTTCTTTCTAAACAAAAAAAAAGACATTTGATTTAGGTGAAATTATTCTTCACCTTATTTTTCTAAAGTATTTAAAATGTAAGTTTTATCAAAACTGTCAGCAGCATATATTGCACATACAGCTCAGTTTTGAAAATAATGTTTGTAGCATTTGTTCGTCCTACGTTCCCATGTGTGCTAATTGCTGGTGCTGTAGACTGGCCTTAAAAAATACTGCAGAATTGCACACTTGGCATCTTTACTCATGTCTAAACCAAAACTCTCCATCCAAGCCAGAAGCCGAAAAGCCAAGAAGCCATTTCTAACATGACAGTTCTCTTCACCAAAGAAATCTTATGTAGATTTATTAGTACATGATATCTTCAGCTGTAACATTTGCTTCTTCTGTTTTAGTCTTAATTTTAGGGAAATTAATACAACTAATGGGTATTAGCAGCAAATTCACTGCATGTGCTGTGGCGCTTGCCACACAAATCCAAAAACAATCTTCAAACTGTTCTTCTAAGATAACAAATTGAAAGACATTTTCCCGAAAATTGGCAATTCTTTCTGTGAGGCGGTGAAGTTTTACAGCAGCCATAAAGCCAGCCACTGCAAGAGCTATGAATCCACCTGCAACAAAACAAAAGAAGCATTCACCACTGCTGTCAAAACGTTTTGGTTGTGCGTCAGAAAGACTTACTAAATACAAAGTGAGCAAAATGAGGCAGACTTGGGCATGGCTTAAACATCTTCAAAATGCTTAGCCTTTATCGTATGGCCAAGCATTATACCAGTGTTTGCAACGAAGCCCCTTTATCAGTGATTGTAAAGACCGACATTTGCAGCTCCTGTAATAAGTTGACTAGGTACAATAAGCTGAAATGCCATCTGACACACCTGTTTTGGTAGATGAGAATTAACTGCAACTTCATTTTATTCACAAATATTTAAGTCAAGGAGATATTTAGTAAGGCAAGAGAAGTTTTGCTGTTAACATTTTTCTTTCTTTTTTTTTTTTTTTTTACAAATGTGACCTGATGAAAAATACTGGTAAATTATTTTACCTGCAAGGAAATTCCAAAGGCATATTCCTGCTGGACCCTTAATAGCTCGGTAAGGAACTTTTATTGCGTTAAGAATGCAGAATCCAAAACTGACCAGAGAAAAGGAAATGGCCACACAAAGGAACATTATTATCATCACATGTAGGCCTGTATTCAGTTTCTTCACCATATGTGGGAAAACTGGCAAGAAAAAAATCATCTATTCAGCGTATAATTTTTCTTGACAACAATAAAAACAGCACACTATGTTCATACAACAAACTCAAATTATACCTAAGCAAGGCTATTTTTAAAGAAGCAATCAGGTGGTTACCCTAATCTTAGTTAATTATGCTTTATTTCTCACTGTATCAGACAAACAGGATATATTCTGTCACGGAAAAAAACCTTCTCAGAGGACCTGTGAGTAAGGATTCAGGGTTAAGTACTGTTTTATTTATCTTGTTTTGTTGATGTCTTAATCACCTTTGTTTTCTGCTCCAAACTCCTCTTTTTCAGTCTCCCATTTCTGTCCCATGCTTTTAATTTCATCCCTTAGAAGTCCAGAAGTCCCAGTTTCCTTTTCCAGGCCTTTGCTGCCTGAAAAGGTGTTGCTCCTGTCTGATTTATTTTTTCATGTGATTCCTCTTTCTCTCTCTTCCTACTGGCTCCAGTGAGATCTACTCTGAATTCATATTTCCTAATCTCACAGGTTTCACTTTTCAAATTCCCTTCTTAGTTTCACAACATAATTCTGTGATTCTGTGAAATAAGAAGCCAGAAACTGGCTTACTTTCTCACAGGAAAATAACTGGCAGTAAAAAAGTGAAGTATTTAGCTTTATTATAAACCAGCATCAGGATAGTTGTATGGATTCTTTTGCTTCTCTTCCAAATCCATGAGCAGTAAGCCTGGTTTAATAAAGAAGAAAGAATCTTCAGGAAGAACATTGCCGTGAGGGCTGCTGACACATTCCAGCTGTGTCTGCCATGCACACAGACAAATGTCTGCTTCCCCAGCTTGTTCCTAGGGCTCGATTCAGATGTCAAAATATAAGCATCTCACACCAATTTATGTGCCTTAGGACTTCCAGAAAAACCACATGGGTCTCATTTAAATGATGCAGTGTGAATGGAACACCGCCAGGAGGAGGTGAGTCTAACAGCTCTGTAGTACTACCATGATTTTGATGCCAGCGCTGCAAAGTTTTCAACCTTTATAGAGCTACTAAAGTATTTAAAAGGGAAAATCTCTTGCACACTTGTTTTCCTAACCACACAGCTGTGTCCACTGCAGTTAATGACCCAATTTTATAGTTCTAACTGGGAAAATTCTTATTAGCACCAGTGAGAGCTTTGTTTGTCCAAGAAGGATAGGATCACATCCTCCAGATATGTATCAATACACTCAGTAGTGATGGTGGAATGCTAGGCCCTCCTCTCAGCTTACACTGTAATTAATCAGAAAGTATACTAATGAGTCCAGAAAGTTGCAGAAAGATTGAAAAGGGTATTGGCTACCTTTTTTATCATTTTGTGTCACTGCTGTGGATAGGGTGACAGAAATGGGACTGTATTTCTGTATATCTTGTAAAGAAACAGCAGCTAAGCAGAGCAGGAACAACTTTGCTCTGCTTTTCTACTTGCCAGCCGCTTTGGTTAATGAAATGTGACTAGTTCACATTCAGCAATGATTTTTTTGTCTTCAGAATTACCAGAAAAGAAGTTACAAACTTTTTCAACATGTTAATAAAGTTAGGAGGATCTGCAATGGAAAACATCTGCATTGGGACAGATGGAGAAATGCAACAATGTGGACAGCTAAATACATCTCCACTTCTTAAAAGGAAAAAAATACCACAGGCACACAAAGAAAGTGAGCAGCTCAACAAAGAAGGCAACATTAGAAGCACAGAAATGCTAAAGAGCAACACTCATCAGAGGAAAGCTTCATTTAAGGGGATAGTGTGACTTACAGGGTCACCTTGAATGTACTTCCTTCTCAGCCTGGGACACAAGTAATAACTTTCACTCACTTTTCAAGACTAAAGGGAAACCCTCAATCGAGCCCTAGGGGTTTTGTTTCTTGATTCTAGGATTATGGAACATAACCAGAGAAAAAAAAAACTAGTGTGAAATGGTAGAGGGTTTACATTCCCATCGAAATCCCAAACCATACAGACCACAAGAAAGCCAGTTTAATAATAATGAATTGCATGCTACAAGTTCTGCAAACAAAACGGAGTGCTTTTAGAGTTGAACCACAGACATTCAAGTTAGGGATTCAACCACAACTGCACTTACCTGAGAATTTGGAGCGGCGCCCACCCAGCCCACACTGACGTATTTTGCCGCCTCGAAAGAGTCCATAGTAAATTTCTCCAATGAACTTGACCAGCTCTGGATCTGTGGCATTGACTAATTCAGCTCCTGTTTTGCACAGGATCTTCCCGGTCATCCACTTCGGGGTCCCCATTGCAACAACAATCAAGATAAAAGATGCAAAACTTATTACAGAAGCCAAGGCAAATAAAGTCTTTTTAAAACAGCCGGGCATCCTAGTGGTCTCAGGGAGTCATCTCCAAGGCCTCTCTGCAGCAATTAAGCACATTCCCAATTTTTCCTGATGCTCCAAAATCCACAACTGAACAGCAGGTATTTTGAAATACATTTCATTATATTTTGAAGCTCCAGAAATTAAACTGTATGGTTAAAAATCAAGTCCAAAAATACATCTTGCTACGACAACATCCTGAGATGCTTGCAAACATCGGCTTCATTACCCTGCAGCGCCGCGGTGCTTCTTTCTGCGGAAAGTAATCCCATATCTATTGCAAAGCTAATGTTTCACCAGAGGTTTAATTGTCTTGCTCAAATGACATTGAGATCTATACCATAACCACATGGGAAGAAAATGAGGAGTAGAATTGTGTTTATTTAAGATTATTAAAAGCATAATTAGCTACAGAGCATTACAAGCACGGAAATCGACAGCAGAATTTTGCTGACATCTCTGCTGCGTGCTCCTGTTGCTGCTGACTCCGTGCCAGCCTAAATGTCACTGCTGCCAGAGCTCATGGGACTGCTAACGTGGCAGAGCACAGGTCTTACAAGGAGCAGATGAGGGAGCTGGGATTGTTCCGTCTGGAGAAGGGGAGGCTCGGAGGAGACCTTATCGCTCTACACCTCCCTGAAAGGAGGTTGTGGACAGGTGGGGGTAGGCCGCTTCTCCCAGGAAACAGTGGTAGGATGAGAGGGAATGGCCTTATGTAGCGCCAGGGGAGGTTCAGGTTGGAAATTTAAAAAAACTGTCCTCAGGAAGGTGATGCATTGGCACAGGCTGCCCAGGGAGGTGGGGGGGTCGCTGACCCTGGGGGTGTTCGAGAAACGTGGAGGTGTGGCACTGAGGGACCTGGTCAGCGGGCATGGTGCTGCAGGCTGACGGTTGGACTGGGTGATCTTAGAGCTCTTTGCCAGCCTGGTTCTGTGATTGTGCGTGCCTCACCCGCACACAGCCACGGGCCGGCTTCTACGGTTACTGCTACTCAAGCCCTATAGATCCTCTGATTGATTGATTAATTAATTAATTAACTAACCCTCCCAACGTCCCCGAGGGCGGCAACACAACCCACCGTAGGGACGCGCAGACGCCGGTACTTCCCCCGAGCCCTCGGGGGCGGGCGGAGCTCTTCCATGACCGGACCTGGCCCCGCTCCGCATGCGCAGGCGGCGCTGGGCGGCGGAGAGGGCCGGGCCGGGCGGCAGGTTGCTGGCGGCGAGCATGGCTGCGGCGGGCAGGGTGCTGGTGTACGGCGGTAGAGGGGCCCTGGGGTCCCAGTGTGTGCAGTACTTCAAGTCCAGGAACTGGGTGCGCGCAGGGCGGGAGCGGGACGGGGTGTGGGGAGGCGGCGGCTGGGCAGCGGGGAGCCGCGTGCCCCGGGACCGGCGCTAACGGCTCTCTTGCCGCTCAGTGGGTCGCCAGCATCGACCTGGCCGAGAACGAGGAGGCCAGCGCCAGCGTGGTGGTGAGAGCCGCCGAGTCCTTCACCGAGCAGGCCGAGCAGGTGGGAGCGCGCGGGGACGGTGCCGCGGTTGCGGGCTGCGGTGGGGTCCCGTTCCTCACGGCACGGGCAGTTGATAGCCAGCCGCACTGCCGGTCGTGGAGGAAAAGGTGCTGTGTATCCATAAGCCTCCGTCTCAGGTGTGCTGGTGCGGCGCGTGGTGAAGGCAGGAGCGGTGAGAAGGCAGATATTCAGTTGTTTGTTCCTTGTGCTGTCATCGGGGTTGTTGTGGAAGCGGCTCTGTGCAGATCTGGAGCTTTTTGTCCCTGTGCTTAAACGGTGTGCAGGGAGCTACCTTCAGAAAGACATGGCTAACAATAATTAGAAACGGTAGTTGATGATGTAGGTAAGGGTTGGATCTCTCGACCCTGTTCAAATCAGTTACTTGCAGTGACATCACACGCTGTACGGTCTGACTGTCATCTTTAGTTATATGGTTATTCTGAGTTAATGGATCCTGTTAGTTTTCTGCAGCTGTTTAAGTTGCTTTGTGTTGTGTTTTTCTCCTCGAGTTACAAAGCTGAGTAACTTTAAAGCAATCTTGATATCTGCTTCTTTATGCTGGTATTCACTTCTTTATCTTAACAGTCCAGTGGCTTCAGAATGTTTTTATTCTGTGTTTTGAAGGTGACAGCAGAGATTGGAAAGCTGCTTGGTGAAGAAAAGGTGGATGCGATCTTATGTGTAGCAGGAGGATGGGCTGGAGGCAGTGCCAAAGCTAAATGTAAGCCTGTGCATGTCAGTTTATATAGGAATCTCAGAGGAATTATTAAACATCATGGTTATAAAAGTCTTTGAGATCATCTTTTTTCCAGAGTTTGGAAGAGGATGTTAGCCTAGCGTACAGAAGAGCTCAATCACAATGCATCTTAGCTCGTTTCTGGATTATTGGGGCCCGTTACATTTTCACTATTCTCAGAAGAGTTTTTTAATGCACCATTTTCTCCTGGTACATCTTGATGCACCATATAAAGGAGTGCAGTACTGTTATTTGTGAACTAACTTTTGACAAGGCAGGGAGCTTACATAAGATAGCAGCTGAGCAGAACATCGATGTTGTTGCCCAGTTCTGCGTTACTGATAAAGCTGCAGTTGCATGCTGCAGCTCTCTGAGCTGTTACTATATAATCCAGAGCTGATAACAACTCAAGACCACTCTAGAGGAAAAAAAAGTCCATAGATTTACAAAGCTTTTAAACATGTAATATTCAGAGAGTAATTTTTTGCTTTTCCTACTAGTATAGAGAATAATAATAACAGTAGAAAAAGCATCTTGCTTTCTGTATGGAGTAAATCTGTTAAAATGTATTTTCCTACCATTTCTCAGCTCAGACATTATAGGCAAAATTTTCACCTATGAAGAGAATGTGAGAAGGCATACACAGTTTAATCAAAGTGAATGCATTTCCACAATTACATTATGTTGGATTGTAGTAAATATGCACAGTATTGGAAATAAGGTGGTTGGTCATAACCCTGATTTATAGTAATTCTTCTGGTGGGATAGCAGGGTATCTTGGAATCAAGTGATCAGCTTATCTCACTGAGTTGCTCATGCTTGTTCTGTAAAGGATTCTTCCTGAACGGTAAGATCTTTGACGTCATTTTTGCTGTTCCTGCTTGGAAAGGAGAAAAAACAATGACAAGTGCTTGAATTTTGCTTTCTTGTGAAGTTATGGGTGTTCTCCCTGGTCCTAATGGGCTGCTATAGTAGAGTTTGCTCTCCAGTATATAGAGGCACTAGGATGCACACTTGGTATCGTACAGATCAATAGATTAGTACATTTATACCAACAGATTACTTTCACATGTATTGTTCTTGATTTGTGATATAATCTGGTGATAAGAAATATTTTTGTTTAACTCTTCTATCTCTTGGAGTCTTCTTTCTGCATTGTAGTGGAGGTAACTATATGCAACCGGTGGGGAAGTTATGGAAAGCGAGATCATGCTGCTACAGAGTGAGAAGAAGCTAATGTGTGAATTTTCAGATCCTTGACACAGATTAAAGCAGTCCTTACAGAAGTTTGAAGAATTAATGGAGAGCTAGTGGAACTATCCAGTGTTTATATATTGTATTTTTTATTTTTGATAGAAAGCAGGTAATTGCCTAGAATACTTGCTGTAGAGCTGGTGTTTGACACCCAGAGATGTAAAAGATATAAATTGATATTTTATTCAATGTGTAAGTGAAAAGTAATTGAAAGCATATCATCATAGTACTTTGTGTTGTACTGTTGCACTGTGTGTGATAGGAAGGAAACCAGAATTAGGGATCTTTTTTCTTACAGTTACTGTAACTACTTGTCTTTCTAATCAGCTTTGTACAAAAACTGTGATCTGATGTGGAAACAGAGTGTTTGGACATCCACTATTTCTAGTCACCTAGCCACAAAACATCTGAAAGAAGGAGGTCTCTTGACTTTGACAGGAGCTCAAGCTGCTTTATCTGGAACTCCAGGTAAAATGCCATCGTGTATGGTAACTGCTGAGACATGAGTAGTTACACCTCTGTGTTAATCTGAGCAGTATTGTTCATGAAGAGTAGTTTCATTTGCCAGTTTCTTGACATCCATTGCAAATGGAAAATAGCTGCTGAAATGCTTAAGGTAAGTGTAATTTTACAGGTGGCAGCACTGAATTTCTTGAAGCTGGAGCACAAACAGAATCGGTATTTAGTTAATAGTTGATACACATTGGTGAAATGAACTTGGCTAATATAGGATACAGTAAAAAAAATAATTTGGAAAATAGTGGAGAATAAAAGTACACAGCAAGCTGTAAGTATAGTGCTTAAATAAAGTTAAATCTCTTATTTGTTTTCTAAAAAGTAAAGTTCCGCACTGCCCAGTTTTTCTACTAGTGATGACTCAGCTGATTCTATTAAATGTGCTTGTACTGTTTGTGTTCTGATTCCAGTCCACCTTCGCTTCAGGCACAGATAAGCTTGCTGACCTTTAGCTTTGCCCTCCAACCTATTTAGAACAAACTTTTCTAAGGTTTTTTTTTTAATCTCACTCCCATCTGCATGGGGAAAGATATCTGGGAACAATTTAAAAGAAAAAGGCACACAAGCCCACAGGCAAGGAAAGTTTTTTGAGACAAATACTTTTGTTTCCCAATTTACTAGTGTGACTTAACAATACTTTGATGAGACATGGCTACTAACACTGTAAAGCACATCATAAAATTAATGAATATTCCTGAAAGCCACATCTAAAGTGGTTCAGGAGAAATACGCTGTATTTTCTAGTTAATGATTTACTTTTTAAGTTTACAGCTGCATCTGGCATGGTCTGAAGATAAAAGGCTTATTTTATGTGAATAAGCAGATGCATAATTTACTGTCTACTACTGACTGACCATCTACAAATGAAATCGTGTGAACTTTGGCAAACTTTCATAATGTCTTTTGGGTCTTTTTGGGAGGTAGGGACCACAACAGAAGAATCAGTGATTTGCTTTCATGTTTTCAACTAGCAGTTTTCAATGAGTCTGGTTTAAAAAAAAAAAACAAAAAACACAGCAGTGCTTTAGGCAAACACATGCAGCTTATTAACTTCAGGAAGAATTGGGAAAGAATTGTTACTCAACTTTTGCAAATATGACTTGCTGGCTTGTTATTTCCAGCCATTAAGGAAGGAATCCTCTTTTTCTTGTTTGGTCTTCCTGTGATTTTTCTTTGTGAAAATGTTGACTCATTCAATGCAAATTGAAGAAAACTGGAAATAATACAATAGCTACAGTAAGTAGTTCAACAGTGATGGCTCAGAAACATAGAAAAGGTTTAAGAAGACTTGGTATTTGGTTTACAGAAGAGGGAAATATGATAGAAGTGTAAATATTTTACAGTAAAATAAAATGAGGTAGCTACTGCTGAGAGTGATTTCTTCTAATAAATGTGGATATTATACAGTATATCTAATTGAATATAACATAAACATTTATGTAATGCAAAATTATCTTTGTACCTTCATTGCAGAATGCTTCCTCAGGTACTTTGAAAAGGAGTTGTACAGAGAGGTAGAAAGTCGTCCAGTTGGAGTAGACAGAATACATTTATCTTTTTCCTGTGTGCTTAATCATTGTCTAGGCTGCTTGGCAGATGTGTACCATGGGACAGCTGAGATCTGAAGCACCTTGATTGTCCGGCTCTTGTACTTAAGCAGTACGCTGCATGCTCTCATTCCCATACATCTTACACTGCTGACTACTGGCTGTCTAAAATGCAGCAGTGCTCTCGAAGAAGCTGGATTTACGTGCAGGTTGTTTAGTCGCTTTCTGCCAGGACTGGGTTTTCTGCTTGTTAGTTTTTTGTAGCTTTCTCCAGAGGGCCTGTCAGAATTAGGATGCCTGTGGTGAATTACTGTTCTGGAGAGAAGTGTGCTGTATCTGCTCAGGTCCAAACCTGTAAATACTTCAGTCTTGTGCTCAAAGCTAACAGGTGATTGCTTGATTAAAGTCAGTGAGTCTCTTCACACTTAGAAAACAACAAAACTAAACTACTAAGGTTAACTCTGTTGGTCCTTCAGGGTATGTTCTGAAGTGTTAATTAAATACGTTGAAAGCAGTAAGTTTGTCAGTTCTGTAATGCTCAAAGCTTTTTCGTTGTTCCTGGATGTCTATTAGGATTTTGTTTGGGTTTGTTTCTCTTTTGTATATTTAAATGTTATTTTTTCTTTAATTATATTTCTTTATGTTTTAAATCTGATTCTGTTCTGGCTACGGTGATTTAAAACTTATTATTAATTAAATAATGTGAGTTTGTGTCATACTACTGATGATATTGAGAACTGTGCTTTAGTTTGCCTGTTTTTTGTTGCTAGGGATGGTTGGCTATGGCATGGCTAAAGGAGCAGTGCACCAGCTGTGTCAGAGTTTGGCTGGTGCCAATAGCGGCTTGCCATCTGGCTCTGCTGCTGTTGCTATTTTACCGTAAGTGCTTGAATAGTTACTTCTGCCTGCATTGTTTTATTACTGCTGTAACCTAGTGTTCCACTGGTGTGGTTGTGATGTCCTGTCCATGCTACTCCAATAGCTTAGACTGAGAAAAGAAGTTTCTTGAACATACGATAGTAGCAGTGTGCAAGTTGTCCTAACAGTGAATAACTTTGTTACTGTACAAAACAGTAGTGGGTGTTAGGGTTAAAATTTGATTCAGCTTTAAACATTCTAACAGTAGTCAGCTATTAACATGTAACTTTTTCAGTCAGAAGATGAGAAGGACTGTTCAGCACAATTTTAGACTTAGTTGTGTGATTATAGCAAAGAATGGATTACTGGACAAGTTTTTGCTTGGATGAAGATATGAAAATTTTCTATGGAAGCACCTGGGATTGATCAGTAAAAATTAGGCACTTTGAGGTTCTGCAAAAAAAAAAAAAAAAGAAATCTAGCTTGTATTTGCCTGTCATAGCTGTCTTTTTGATGCTTTGAGAAAAGTTAGTAAAAAAAAATGGGTGGACCGATAGGTCTTCACCATATCAAAGTCCAATGGTATTGCTGCAAGAATTTATCTTGCCAGGTCCATACCCGGAGCCAAAACTTAAGACTGAACAGTTCTGTATGGGTATTTGGAATGTTGCCCAAAATCTAGCTGTGGGTTTTCCTCATACGCTTACTATTACGCACGCTCCTTCAGGTCAGAAGGCAACAGCACTGAGAGTGCTGGGATCACTAACACAGTGTTCTACAGAGCTTTGCAGACAGGCAGACACCAAGAACACTGCACTTTTGACCATTCTGGATTTGCACAGGTCTCATGCAAAACTCTATGCTTGAGTGAGTTCTTGAGAGTAATTATACCCTGTATTGTCAACAGCATAGCAGTAAGAGAGTTCTGAAGACTTCGGCCTTTAATATCATCAAAGTCAAAACTTACTGGTCCTACGCACTCACTTGAGCAAGCTGCAGGTGCAGAGATTGAGGGCAATAGTAGTAGGGCACCTGCTGTGTCATACATATGGGCAAGAATATTACTGCTACATGTCTGCTTGAGAGAGGCTGGGAGGAAGCTGTGTGCGCTAAGTGATAGGCTGGTGGGCTGGATGTCATCAGCAAGGCAGGGAGCTAAGGGGTTATAGGCTTTAGCCCTTGATGTACATTGAAACTGATAGTTATATGCTGTTAACGTGTAGAGAAAGCAAAGGAGATCTGTACTGCATGGTATAAAATTCAAGCATATGTTACAGCAATGAAAAGAAGCAGGTGGCTCTTATCAGAAACATGATGAATAAATAAATCTTTATCTTGTTTTAATCACAGAGTTACCTTGGATACACCAGCGAACAGGAAATCAATGCCTGATGCAGATTTCAGCTCTTGGACGTCCTTAGAATTCATTGCTGAGTGAGTATGCGTGTGATAACTAAGCAATTCTTACTGTTGCTTTTGCTGCTGCATCTTCCTGGCTGCTCTTTCTAAATGGCTGTCATGGATTTGGGCATTTTTTCCCATAATTTCCCTGATTCTGTAGGTCTCCAGATGACGTTGGGCCTACTGTGCAAGCTTCTTAAATGGAAAAAATTAGCCCAGCTCCATCAACTTCAGCATCTCTACGTCAGTTACAGTGATAAGATGGCCTTAAGCAGTTGAAATCCAGAGTAAAGGCTCTAGACAAATTAAATTGCAGACGCAGGAGTCAGTAGTTTAGCTTAAAGGTAAACTGCAAATAAGCATGTAAACTTCGACGTTGTTTATTTGTTTTGATATTTTTTACTGTCCACTTTTTGATGTGTTAATCCACTTCTTAAAGCTGGAAAAATTCCTGTTTTTGTTTAGCATGATTCAGTCAATGGTTTTTTTGTTTGTTTGTTTGTTTCTTCTGTTATCCACAAAGGCTTGTCCTGCGTAATGTTGCAAAATGCAGAAATTTCAGCTGTAGCTTATTGAACAACAGGCTGAGACTATAAGACTTACTGTGTCTAATTGCTCTCAGAGAAGATGCGTAAGTACTGCCTTCTGTGAGGTGATGGAGAGTAGCAAAGATTCTGCTGAGGTTGGTCACATAAAAATAGAAAAGCATGGACGCGGTTGTCTTGCCTTTTTTAGGACAGATATATCTGCCTCCACACACTGTAGAGGACAAAATGTCTTTACTCTTACAAATTTAAAGGCTTTTAAGACTGACACTGAAATAACATTCACCTTGTCACCTTATGCTGATTGCTCAGAGAGTAGTTTAGTGTTGACATTTGATTTCTTTGTGGTGTGAATTCTTTTTTTCAGTTGGATGTCAGAGTGGAAAATGGTTTTTGGTGCAAGAAGCCTGTGCAGCTGTTCAGTGTGGCTATTTACAAGGGTCCCATCAGTTAATTTCAGTTGGTCTAAAAATGTTCAGAAAAAGAGTTCTGTATTGTAAAAGCCCTAACATCTGTCTATGTACAAATTAACGTAACTTCTAAAGATTATTTTCCTTGTGGGACAATTAGGTCGAATGTTCTGCTTTTTTTTTTTTAGCTTCTAATTCTCTTAACTTTAAATCTAGCTTTGAAAACTGTCAGTTTCACTGGTGTTGGAGAGAATAATTCCAGTGGTGGTAAACACTGGTAACATTGCTATCTCAGGAAGGATGTTTCTCATATCTTGTTTGCATTTTGAGGCCTGCTGTATCCTGGAAGCTACTCTGTCAGATGGCAGGATGTTCCAAAATGGTAGCTACTAGGTCTGCAGTGACAGAAAGGTTGATGGACCTGAAAAATATTTTTCCTTTATTAATTTTGTTAAGCAGTGCTCTGGTGTGCTGTCCAGAATGAGCTCATCTTACTTGGCATATTTTGGATATCTTAAACTTTCTGTGTTTCTGCCAAGACTTCTTTTCACAGTTAAGATGCCCTGTTGGCAGAATAATGGGTTAAGGAAGAAGAACTTGAAAAGAAAGGGTACTTGCATAGGCTGAAAAGTAAGGGATGTGTGAGGAGAGAATAGGAATAGAATACAGAGATATGGGGGAGAAAAACAATCATTTAACCTGTAACTTTTAACAACTCCAAGGTTTACCAACCCTATTTTAGCCATAAGTCTGTGTTTATGATGTATGCTATAAAGGCAACTTATATAGCTCCTGCCTCCCCCTTTCAGTGTATTTACTTTTTCAACTTGGGCAAACCTTTGATATTTTAAACATCTGGCCTTTTTCTTTGAGGTGTTCTGAAAATCCCATGTGTGCGCTATGTAGGGCTTCTGCTTTCTCCAGATCCCCATCTGACTGAAGTTCTGAATCGGATGATCACACTGGCAGTGTTTGACATAATGTAGAAATTGCTACGGGGGATAGAAAAGAAAGGAAAATAACTGGGCCTTTATTTTATACTTCCTGTTGATGTGTCTGATAATATTTTTTTTTTTATTTTTATCCTCCCCATCCTATTTTATCTGTTTATTTAAAAATAGAACCTTTTATGACTGGATAACAGGAAAGAATCGACCAAACTCAGGGAGTCTAATCCAGGTGATAACTGCAGGAGGGAAGACTGAACTCGTTCCAGCACATCTTTGATGTCAGATGCTTAAGACAGTGCAACTTCAGCAAAGGAGAAGCTATGGAAAGTCTGTTTGCTAGCATAATTTGAGTGGTTGTCTGTATTCAGTGATTGTAACGATGTCATTATTGGAATCAAATTTCAGGTAGTATTTCTGTGCTGTCTGCTGTGAGCTATCTGCATTTATTTACCAGAAAGTATCATGCATTTGTCTCTAAATTGAAGCTGCAGACTTTGGAGTCTGTAGATGTCCTAAATCCTGAGCAGTATATGGTCATTTCTCTGAAATGGGAATTGCATTAATGTTGTGTTATCTCATATGTAATGGTTGGATACCTTTCTCAGTCAGCGTTTCTAGCAACTTACCGTGAATCTTTCAGTTGTCTTTTCTTTCTCTGTCTGGGAATATAGCTCTACCCCTGCTATTATGTTGGCTGTAATTATAGGAAACACTGTGATCGTATGTCCTAGTCTTCTAACACTTTCCTTCTGTATGTTCTGCTGGAGTTAGTGGAACTGTATAGGGATTACTAACTTGAGAAGGAGTTCCTAATTTGCCTTACAGTTTATAAACTGCTATCAGGCCTACAGTTGTAGGATAAAACAGCGGTTATGCCAAATGCCTTTGTGTTAGTACATAAATACTAGGAAAAAGTGTACACTTCTATTTGAACATGAATATTTTGTGCTAAATAAATGTATATTGTTTTACATATTGAACTGTCTCTGTCCCTGTAATCCAAATGTTTGTAATATTTTGATTAATTTGTTAACTGAATTTACAGTTTAGAAATGGCAAAGGAATTCATATTTGTCTTGCTTCCTTCTGATCATGCTGCATAAAGTAGGCTTGTGTATGATGTAGTAGAGACGCAGAAGGTCTGCTAATCACGCATGGGGCAGGCTTTCAGATGGAGAAAATGTGTTCTTTAATCCAGCTACATTATGTGGGAATACAGTTTGATTGCAGAATGAAAGTATTGCTGCTTCTGAGCACAGGCTCTCATGGAACCAACATTGAGTTTTTTTGGGGAACATCTTCAAAAATGAACATGTGAAGTTGTATCAAATTCTATCTATGTACTTAAAAAAAAAAAAAAAGTGTTTATTGCCTTCTGGGTTGTGTTGAGCATAGATCTACTGCCATATGTCAGGAAACCTTTCGCCACTTCCTAACAGAAAAAAACTTACATGTGTCCATGCCAGTTTCAGCAGATCAGATGGCTGTGTGGTTGCCTCTTACTGTATGACAGTCCCTTTTACTCCTTTTGTTTTTCTGGATAGCATGGAGGGGAAATCTGATGTCCTGTCAAATCAGTCAAGAAGTGTCAAATTATGAAGCTGCTTTTGGTCTTAACTGGATGACTAGCAACCATTCTGTTTGACTTGCAATTTCTTCAGGCTCAGAGTGCAGATAAAAATGGTAAGGCACTGATGAGGAATGAAACATGAGGTGTTAGTATACTGTTCTGAAAAACTGAAGAGTTGTCATACTACACACTTACATCATTTGAAGGCTTCCCTTTGCCAAGCCAGCTAGATTTCCAAGTTGCTTTTAATTTGCTTGTGTTGTCTTCTTGCAGATTTACTGAATTGGGTCTCAGAAGTTCCCCCAAAGAATGGATCAAACTCTTGAATTGGAAACACAGCTGGGCTCAGGTGTTTTTGTAGAACATGCTGTGAGAGGAGATGGTAATGCAGTGAATGGGACTTAAGACATGAACAGAGAATCTTTTATCTGCTAGAGGCTACAAGGGCTCTTTAAGCATCTTTGAATTACAAACACATACCTTTTCCTTAATGTTGTTATTAACCTGGTGAAAAAAGGCAATGGCTTTTGCCACGTGGCAATAGAACTTGAAGGTTCTAAAAAACCAACCCTGAGATTATACAGGGGGAGAGATGGAAATTAAGTCTTGTTTTGCTGAAGAGATCAAAATATCAAAAAAAGAAAATGATATGGGATTCATTGCATAGATTATTTTCTTCTCCTTTGGAAAGATCTGGTAGTCTTAATAGGAAAACCTGGAGCAAATCTGTTGTTTACGCTTAGCTGCTTCAGGTATGCTTTGCCAGTGTCAGAGCTTGGAAAATGAGTGGTATGTATGCTATGCTAGGGAGAAGGTTGCTAAGCCTGTGGGAAGGTAACCCATCAGTTGTCTCTCCCCTACATCAAGGTATATGAATGCACCAGCATGGGTCTAGAAGATGAACAGCTGTGTCAGGATAGTGTTGAAAATGAAGTTTCACTAGCCCTTGGAGCTTCCAGTGCAGACCTCTAAATCCATCAGGCACTGAACCAGCTACCTGTACTGCTTTCTTGCCTAGCTAATTAAATGAGAGGTCCTGGTTACTGTAAGATTATCTGTGTGAGCTCATGAGGTGCAATAAATCCTTTTTGAATGTGAATGTAACAACAGGCACATCTGCAACAGAGCTTCCTTTCTTTCCGTCTTGCTTGAAGGGGGAGGAATGGTAGAAAATACCTGTTGTACAAAAGGTGTCCACCTCGGTGTCCTCACTCAGCTTGTGCTGGGTAGGAAGAGGTAATACATCTAATAGGAAAATACAGTATGTTGGCTGTAGCAATGGGAGAGTGGTAAAATATGCTAACTGAAATGCTTGTATTAAGCAGATTAATATACCAGTTTTATATTTAGCATAATACAACTGGTGTCATGTTCAAAAATTCACATGTATAGAGCTGGTTTAGTAAGGCACTTTTTTATACAATCTTCTGAAGATGCGTAATACTACTTATTGAAGAAGTGAAGTCTGGGGAAAAGTAAAGCCCAAATAATACCATGCAGATCAGTCCTGCTCTTATGCTCTAAGCCTCTTCATTCTTGTTCTACAGATGCAGCAATCTACCCCTTGTTCTCAGAAAAAGTGTGTTTACAGACCTGAGTCAAGATGCCTTTAAAAAGGTGATGCAATTATGTGGTACCTTCACGTGTGCATAGGTGGTGTTACTCTGAATTGCAGCAAGCTTTGTCACAGTAGCACTGGGTACAGATATGCCTCTTAAAATATAACTTCTCCCAAATTCCTCAACAGCAGGGACAGGTCCAATCTACAAATATTTTTCTCCTACAGATTTAGAAAACATCAATTTTAACAAAGCACAAGTGCAAAATAAGATTGTATGGAAGAGTATCACTGAAAATCAAAGTATCTGTGAATACTGGATAATAAGCTGTTTTAAACATTTCTAGCATGAGAGGGCGAGAACTCGAGCTGCTGTTCAGTCTGAGCCCTCCATCTTGTGAAGCATGATCCACGTACAGACCAGTTGCTTTACAGAAGCTTTGGATCATTGCAGGGCTGCATCTGAAATGTTTTCATGTTTTACTATGAAGTCAGTCAGTGATAAAGAACATTTAGAATTCACTTATCAACAGATTTAACCAGTTTGTCAAAGGTGTATTTTTATGAGAAAATTAGCTTTCTGCAAATTGGCTAACAACAATTGCCACAAAATGATTTAGAATTATGCTTTGCACACAAGGAAATGATCCCCCCTCAACATCATGAAATGGTTTTTGAATATGATGGTATCTGAGTGAGTTAGCAGGTGCAGTTCTAAATTAACCTAAAATTGCACAGTGAAATAATTTGTTGAAATAATTCATTATACTAAACTAGCACTTTTTCTTTTCCTTCCAGTAGTGAAATGGAAAAATGGAAACCCCCAGCTTAACAAAAAGTAGCACTTATTTTTGTATTTGTTCTTCCCTTCAATGGCTGCGTGGAAAAAAAGCAGATGGGGACTATAATAGTATGCAGAGATGCATCAGTCTAACCTTTGTGGTGCTGAGCAATGTGAGAAAAGTAGACAGACATCTGAAAAGCATTGCAGAAGTCAGTACAAGTGTCAGCTGCGATTTAGATCCCTGTCAGACACTGTCATTCCTACACTTCCTGAAGCACCACGCTTTAAAGGATTTGCTTCATAAATACAGCCGGTCTCCATCACAGTCTGTGATGACTCTTCTGGGATATGATCACAGACTCCCACAGCTGGGTTGAGACTGATCTTCAGGAATGCCAGTAGAGGGCAGAAACTTCCAATACATTGGGGATATTTCTTTACTGAACATACAACACGTTCTTTTTGACAGGATATTAATTGTGCCACAGTCTCTATTGAGGGGCTCATCTTCCTTTCTTGCTTTATTGCCCAAACATCATGGCCTTCTGTACACTTCAGTACAAGTATGAACGTTACATATCCTGCATCCAGAAATTCTGAAAGCTATTCCTTCTGTTTAAAAACAAAGAAGCAAACAGAAAAACCCTCAGTGATTGCTGTTCTTCTGTCCCCAAAAGGCAGACAAGAAGCCGAGGCTGTGAAAGGGGTTCCACATCAGAGTGGAGCATTACTGTTGATGTGTTATCAGCAAGTGCATTGTCAGTCAGTATTGTGATACATAGCTTTAAGGGCTTGAACACAAGAGGAGGAGAAAGAGAGTGTTAAAATCCTGTGCTGGGCTTAAGGATTATAAGAAGCCATGGAATTTCCTATTTATCTCCTATCTCCTAAATCTGACTTCTTTTCACACAAGACCAGTATTAAACAGATGGAACTTGCAAACAAAAAGCAGTTAATTATTATACAGTTTTAAATGTAAAAGTTTTAACTCCTTTACCTGTGGAATGAAAGAATAGACAAGATGTAAAAAAAAAGTAGCAAGCCATATGACTGCCATTTCTATAGTTGGATATTCATTATTCAGTGTCTCATGTAGGTAAATGAACTACACTGCTAATCAGTACTTTTCATCTATGAATTTCCTCTTAAATACAATACAGTAAATAGGTACTTCAGAATTCTTACAAATGAGAAATATACCCAGAGACTGGAGTCCCTCAATTCTGTTCCTGCTCTGGCTACTGGTCTGCAGGAAGACTTCAAACACATCTTTACATCTGTACCTTATCTCCCAGATACATAAAAATTATTTTAAAGTGCTTTGAGATCCACAGATGAAAACTAGGACGTATGAATGAAATACAATTCTCTCTTCACAATTGCAATACTAGAAGTTGAAATTCTCAGCAAGATGTGGCTGAGCAAAGAACAGAAATGCAGCCCACGCTAGATGCTTGATCCACACAATGTAACATGAAAGTTAGGTTTTTCATATAAGACTGTATACAAACAGCAATGGAAGAAAGGGACCTCTTTGACTTCCAAGTAAGTATATTTTCCAGATTATGGAGCTCATTCTTGCATGCTC
>JAOWBP010002392.1:51299504-51316196 GCA_028571105.1 Tragopan temminckii
TATTTGGCCACATGACATTTTTTTGCCTTTGCAGAATTAGCCTCTTTTTTCCCTTTGGTGAATCTTGCATTTTAAAGAGCTCTCACACGTTCCTGCTTGAGACTTTTGCACAATACCACGTGACAAAAGTCATTTGACAATACTGTAGCTGAAGTGTCTCTCCATATCAGATAGAAAGCTGAGAAATCAGTGTAGACCTTGGGTCTGCAGAAGCTCACTTAAATAAAGAGGAAGTCAAAAGATGCAATACCTCAGCTCTACAGAAAGCTGCAGAGGGACCGTGTGATGGATGGATTCATGAAGGCAAGGTGCTGCATGGTCAATCTGTCCTGACAGTCACTTTCTTGCTTTCTTCCCCTTCTTGCTCATTGTCCCCTCCTGACACCGCTCGCTTGGAGTGATCCCAGATGCTGCAGTGTGAGTGGCTGTTCTGGCAGCAGCACTCTGAGCTGTGTGCTAGGAAGCCCAGGGTTAGCGCTGTACAGAGGCAAGGCTTTGTGCTGGTTTGTAGTCCTGATCTTGATCAGGAGAACACGCATTTCCTGAATATCTATCCCATGTTTCTTTTAAATTAAACCATAGCGGGATTGGTCTTGTTGTGTAATTCTGTGGTGCTGTGAGAAATGACTCACTAAATCTGTGGCACTGTAATTTGTATGTGTGAAATCATAGAGGTTAAAGTAGTACACAGCTTTCAGTTCACGTCTGTGCTTTGTCTTCTCTTCCTCATAGTGCCATGAACTTTGGATCAAAATACTCACAGAAGTGTGTTTGTAACTAATAATGCATGCTCATTTCAGAGAAAATGTTATAAAATTCTGGTGTGAGTACTGTCAACTTCTTGTAAGAAAGGAAAGGAGGCTCATCTCTTGCATTGCTGGGTTGGCTTGCAGGAAAGGATGTGCTCAGCAGTGCCTGAGGTCAGACTGACTGATGGCAGCAGAACTTGTGATCTGATTTCATGGGGAGGGAGGAGAGAAAATATCTCATGCTAAACTACAAGAAGATTACTGCTTGTCTATAGGAGCTGTAGCTGAGAGATTTTTTTTTTCCTCTGATTTAGGTTTCATTTTTCTCTTTTTTGTATGTAAAAGAGATTGAGCTGACCTCTTTAATTCCTGCTAAGACTAACTTGGTTTTCACTATTGGGTAACTTCTGATACAAACTAGGAGTGTAATGAACATTTTCTGAGAAATGGAAATATCTTTTAAGTTTCCTCCAAAATTTACAGAAATATATATGTTTTCATTAAGATTTTAATTTAATAGTTAAGGGCTGAAATAGTAACATTTGCCCTTATTTTTTTGTGTGTGTTTTAATAAGACCTCACTGGATCAAAATCAGGCAGAGTAACTCAAAGGCTTATTTAAAGTTTCACGTTATCGTTCTATGGGATAAATGTGCACAGAATTATGCAGGTAGTAGAAACAAAGCTTTATGCTTACAGATTAATTAGCCATATAATTTGTTCTATTCATGGTATTTCTGTAATCACTCACATTTAGGACACAAACACAGTGTCAGTAGGTCCCTAAAGTGATGGCAGCTCAACACAGATTGTGTAGAACTGCTGTGGTTCACAGGGGTGTTTGGTGTAGGTTACTGCACCCGAGGTTCTTCATTCTCTTTCAGGCCTTCATAGGAAATGGAAAAGGATTTGACTGAAGACACCTGTATATATATTTCTGTATATTGGGAAGTTATCAGAACCGTTAATAGGATTTTTTTCCTTGGTAAAGTGCTGTGCTAAACCAGGATTAAAATATGCTATATGGAGGCATTTTAAGATATTTGTGCAGTAGCTTCCGAGGCTGTTATTAAACATAATAGGATTAATAATAAAAGGATAAGCTTCATTTTTGTCAGCCACACAAGTTGAAGCTTAGTCTCATGTGCTTTCATAAGAACAAGGGGTGATAAAGCAACGTTGGGGTGGCTGCTGTAATAAGCAGTGGTAGCAAAGCTCAGGAGCCATCTCACCTGGGCAGAAGTTATTTCAGCAGCTGTGTGAGCTTACTTGTCTCTGTGGGCAGTCTGCATTGGGAAGATGTTCTTAGAAGACAAGGAAAAATGTCTGAAGAACATCCAAATTGCAAAATAACTTTCTTGCATATAAAATACATACTGTATTTTTATATTTCTTGAATATAGGAAAACTGAGAATAGGATGCTTTTTTGAAGAGTTGGTAGTTAACTCTGATGTCATGAAGTTTTTCTTGCAGGCATTTTCACATAATATAAATAGCTACTTTGTCAGGATTTCAGCTAAAGTACAAATTCAAGCAGATGCTTTAACTACTGAAAAAATATCTTATTGAATTTGAAGGAATGCAAGCTTATATTTAGGTTGTGTTCTGCACAATACTTCAGTAATGTCTGAAATCATCTGGTTGGTTTGTATCAGAGACATCCATTTCATATTGGAAAAATTTGGCACCAGTGCCAACCTGAGATATTCCCACTTCTTGTGGCTTGCTCCTATGTGACACATGCCTTTGCTATAGATATGGCATAACAAGATTTTGTGGGCCAGTCTAGTGTCACCTTCTACCGTTTCCTTCAGGCTGGATCATCCTCCTGATGTGGTTCCACACAGGGCCCTGAAGAAGCTGGTGCTGTCAGAATTGAGATGGCCCATACCCCCAGTGCAGGACGAGAGGATTTAAAATTTTTGCAGCTCTGCTTTGAGGGAATGTTAGAACAAGAGTTCTAAAACTGCCAGAAGAACTGTTTTCTATGATATACCAGACAAGGACTATTCCATGAATACTTACCGAGCTCCATAGAGTAATTTTAAGTACTGCTGCCAACAATACATGCTAGGTGTTGTGGTTTTTTTTTTTTGTCTTTTTGTCAAAGGCTGTCATACTAAACAGAGACTCTCTTGCTGAAATTGAAGATTTCATTTCAGTTCAGATTCAGACTGAAATAGCCTTATGCTAGGTTGCCCCAAATACCATCAAGATCGAGTGTTTGAGGCTTGCTGCTTGAAGCAGAGGGCAACAGAAATACTAATGGCAAACACAGAAGTTGATCAAGGCAGGAAATAAACTGAGCTTTGCTGAGGAACAAGCAGTCACTTCTCCCACATCCCCATAGAGATGAATAATCCTATGAGGTTACTGCCAAACTTTCTTCGTCTCTTCTTTTAACATCTAACATTCTTAACTACCATAACTTGGAGAAAAAAATCTTAAATTTAGACATGTGTTGAGCTGATGCAAAACAGAGAAGGAAGCCTGGAGTGACAGGCCTGTGCGTGAATTGCTCCATGTCCCAGTAGCTCTGCCCGGAGGAAGTACTCAGATCTGCTGGAAGTACTTCAGGGAAGATACAGCACAGATTGTGGCACTGAGGAACTAATTTCTGCTTGTCTTGGGTATGTTGTCAGAAATGGTTTAGGATTAAGGTAGCTGGCAGGGTGCTTTTGTCCAGATTACCTACTCCACAACAGCAGTTTATAACGTTGTGAAAGTCAGACAACAGTCTAGACTTCTCTGATGTAGGTGAAATTTAGATGGAATTCTATTTCTCACTTTCCTCTGAAACTATTTCCTGTCTTTTCCTTGTAGGTTTCATAGGGAAAGGTGTGTGCTATAATATTTGATGGGACATGTCTATAAATTTTTCAAGTGAACTCAAACTTCACAAAGTTCTTTAATTATCTGACAATATTGTTTTCAATTAAGTTTTTGTATGTCACATTAAGATAGCAACAAAAAATTTAAGAGTTGTAAAGTTCATTTTGATGAATAAAAATCAGTTTATTTTGTTTTAAAGATGAGAAATCTAGAAAACAGAACAACCCCAAATCTAATAATAATGAGGTGTCAAAGAAATCCTAGTTGTGACATAGTCTTTACTTGCTTGAGATAGTTAAACATCCAAGCCTTCCAGAGCTCAAGAAGCCTTTAGGCAATGCTCTCATACACATGGTTTGAATTTTGGGTGGTCCTGTGTGCAGCCAGGAGTTGGACTCAGTGATCCTTGTGGGTCCCTTCCAACTCAGGATATGCTGTGATTCTATGACATTATTAATAATGCTGTAGAAAAAATAGAAATATTCAATAAGAGTTTCTGATTTATACTTGGAGAGCCATATGTTTGCATTCCATGGGGATAAGAAAGTATTTTCCTGAGTGTAGATAATCACTAATGGATAAGCACTTTTAGAGTTGCAGATAATTTGTACCAAACAGCTTTAAAGGGCTATAAAAACATCTGGCATGGCTGTAATTTTTAATAAATCTTGACGTACCAGATAAAATTTAAGAGGGCACAACAGTGAAAATGTAAATATTAAAAAGAAAAAGGGACAAATTGGGTGAGTTACCAATGGTGATGTGTTTAGGTGGATGATGGAGAAGCATGTACAGAAGTAGACAAATATTTACTTTTCTCTATATCATCAGGTAGAGAAATGGAAAATTGTAACTGGAAGTGGAAATTGGGTAAATAATGTAAGAAATAATTTTGAATACATGAAAGTATTCTACCATACCAAAATAGAGTCCATATTCCCTGATGCAAAGACAAAATCGTGCAGATTGAAATCATACAGTACTGTGGGATGTATGTTTGAGTCAAGCACACATTCTAGGTTTCACATGAAAGCTGATAGGTAAAATGCAGTGTTCTTTGCCAGGATCAAAACAGATGATATCACGCCCCTCCTGGGTTTTGACTTGAACCATAAATCAAGCCTCTCCACAGTATTTCAAGCTGGGAAATAGACTTGGGTAAACATTGTGTCTGCTTATTGTGAGGGTAACAAAGAGTTTATTTTAAAGTAAGTTACATCATAGTCTTCCATTATATTTTTTTCTGATATTTCTTGGCAGACAAGAAAAAGATTTTTTTCCTGAAAATATCTAAATACGTATGTACAGTTATTCACAGGAGGAAAAAAAAAAAAAGAGTTGGAGGAAAAAAGGTTTTCATGGGAGGTATTTCCTACTTCCTAGAGAGAGCTATCAAACACTGATGTGCAGGGTGTTGAAATATGACTTGAGTACAGCTTTCCCTTTAAAGTGGAGCATTGGTACAGTGTCTACATGCTGGAACAGCTTCAGGAAGGAAGGTGAGGCTCCTGTGAAGTTATATCATGCATATGAAAATCACCAAATATTATATGATGGGGAAAGTGGAAATCTTTTGATATGCATAATAAGACCTAAATAAGTGCTTGTTTCCCTGAAACCTTGTCTTATTTTCCAGCAGCACTGGATTTATAATATATTACCTTATGTAATATTACGTTATTATGTTATATTACCTTATGTATAGTATATGATTGTATAAAGTAACACTAGCTGTAATATATTACATATATAATATTTTAATAGGAAATTGATCAGTTCTAAAAGGTACTACATCTCACATTCACACTACTCCTAAGCGTGTGTTCTGGAAGTATTAGAGCTCAAAAAAGAGGAGTTAAAATGTGCAATATCTTACAACGATCAAAGATCAAATTCCAGTGTGAGAAAACTAGAGTTGTTTCAAATGTGTTTTAGGTGAAAGTGTCCTTGCCTGCCTTTTTAGTTTAGTTTTGGCTTTTCTTTCATAACCCAACTGTTCTCCCTGGTTATAAAATGTCAAGGTCAAAGAAAGGTGAAGCTGAATGGTGCTGGGAATCTGAGATGCAAATCAGTTGCAGATAATCCCTGTGATGCTGGAAGGCCATCCGGCCTCACAGAGCCATTAGCATTCAGGGACGCTCATTAGCACTCAGGCATCCAGTCAGTGTGCATTAGCAAAATGAGATGTGTTGATTAAAGCTACAAATTATGTGTTGAATGTGCAGACTTTCAACCATAGTGGCTTCATGTTCATAAGATTGTACTTTCATACTTACACATTTAAAAAATATAGAGAGACTGTAATCTTCAGTGCTTGCTTTGTGTATGTGGGTGTATTTGCACGTATTTGTGAGTATGGGGGGGGTGAAAGAAGTGAAGTGTGCATGGAAGGAAAGGTGAGAAGTTAAAAGAATTTAAATATTTGATGGTGGTCTTTTTAATATTTGGAAAACTTACAGTTGGGACAGTTTAAAAAAAAAAAAAAAAAGCCAGTCTGGCCTATACAGAAAAGAATAATCAGCATGTACTATCTGGTAATTTCAGAGTCTTAAGTGTGATCTAGCTAAAACTAGAGGATTATGTGAAAAGCAATACCATCTTAGTATAATGTCTGTATTAATATTCAGTTTTCTTACCACGAGTCATGCTTATATTACACAGGGCTATCTTGTATAAACACAATAAACAAGAGTGCTGTCCTTAATGTTATGCTGTCAGCATTTTGGATAGTATTAGTGAAATGTATCTTTATTGTGCAAGGTGTGTAGTTGCAGATACATTTGAATAGTTATCTTAAGCAAACATAGCATACCACTCCAGTTTCTAACAATGTCGTCCTTCAGAACTGCCAAGATAAGTTACATCACACTGGGAGTTTCATCAGATACGCAGCTTTGTCCTGAAGTACAGGATTTTCTTCTGGGTACCTTCAGCTAAACCTTGTTCCTAGTTGCTGTGTAGAACAGAGCAGTGCAGAGCCTCAGCAGCCAGGCAGGTGGAACACCTGAGTCTTTGCTGGGAGTCCTCACAGCCTGAACTGAGTGGCAGGAAGGTTGCTGCTCCAGTCCTAATGCTTGTTTTTACCCCCTTTGTGCCTTTGGTGATGGGTCTGGAAGGCTGGTAGTTATGCAGATGACTGTTAGGCTGTGCAAGGCTGACATGAGGAAAGGTATTTATTTACAGGACTAATTAGAAAGTGGTTTCTTTGATGTCTTTCTTGGATAACTGTCTCTAATATCTGCTGCTGACAGGGCTCGTGGGAGAGGGAATGATTCTGAGAATGACTCAGCAGAGGATTTCTTACTTTCTTCTACTCTGAAATACATACTTGATTAGATACAGTACACCCAGACCTCATTTTTAGGAAGAAAAGGGTCTCTCAATGTTACTTAAAATGAAGGTCTTTTGGGGGAGAGCTTTGCTATGTCAGCTCTGCTGGGTAGCATTACAGAGCAGTACTGGCGTGAGTGCTGCTTCACGTCCCTGCACGGTTCCCTGGTTTTGCCAGTTTTGATTCTTCGACCTCTTCCTGGATTTTGCTTGTTAAACTCTGGGAATACGGTCAGTATTCACATGTTGCAGTTATGTGATGATTCCTCCTTGAAGTAGACTTTGATCTCTTATGTTTTGAATAACATAATCTGTATACTACTTGATACTTTGTTTTTGCATCCTTAATTTAAAATCACACCTGTCTTGGTGGGGTTGTTTTTTGCCAGTTGCACCTGCATTATTGAACTCCAGATTTTGTGCTTTAGAGAGGAAGACATTTGTTTCAAACTGGCTTATTCCTGGGTAGCCCAACGAGGATACCTGTCAACAAAGGATGTGGGGAATACAGAATTTAAAGAACAGAAAACGTAGAGCAAGCCTGATATATTTTAATCAGTCCTTCTGAGCTGAAGGTTATACCTGTACCAAGATATTTAATGGCTGTCAATAGATTACTTTCTTATTTTGTCTAATTTGATTTTAGACCTTTTTTGGGCTCTGTGACATCTTGTGACACTGAGGTTTCACAATATAATTCATATTGTTCATATAATATAAAACAAAAACCACCAAAAAAAACCCCACTCAGCTCTTATTGCTTTGAATCTTTTGTTTTGGTTCTACATAGGTTGCTCCAAAAGTAATGCCTCCTATTTATTTCCATAAAAGTTACAACAGCTGCAAAGAGCACAATGACACTATTTGATAGAACAAGTTCTCAGCTACAAAACACTTTTTCTACCTATGCATTGCTAATGATGGTGACTCTTTGATAGTGATGAGCATACCATGCTCATAAAGATATGCACCACTGGAGGTGACCTGCTGTTGCCACTGCCTCACTGTGCTCACATCCACTGTTTGGTCTCCATAAACATTCAGCAGGCATTGATGAATTCAATGAGTACCATTTTTTTCCGCATGGAGGGATTCAGTGCACACCTTTGCTTCAAAAATGCTTCCATGTCAGATGCTATTCTGTGAGACTGCCCCTCTGTTGCCATCTCTTGTGTGGCAACAAAATGTAATGAAATATTGGTGGGAAGGTTCAGCCTGTGTTGCTGTATCACCAATATCTGCCTCTGGGGTAGTGGGGCAACAAAATGAAATAGGAGGCACTACTTTCAGAGCAGCCCTCATACCTTAAGGAATAGTCAGCTTTTGTTTTTTAGTTGTTTCTAAACATGAGAAATGTTCATGAATCTTCATAAGAAATCATAGGTTGCTCTGTCAAACAATGACTATGTTCAAAATCATTAGAACCAAGACTTGTAAAGAATTTCATTCAAAACAGAGAGTGGTTTCCTTACAGAAGCAGGACCCCTCCGGCATTTTCAGCTAGTTAGTGACAGAACTGATGAATCATATTCTTACGAAGTTAAAACCTGTGTGTGAAGAGTTCCTTTCTGTACTGTGGAGTCCAAAATCAGTCATTTAAAAGAGGGGGGGAAAAAAAAACCCTGAAAATTTGATCACTGACACGTGAGGCTCATTTCAGATCTTTGAACTTTGATTTCTGTTTTCATGGTCGTTGGGATAAGCTTTGTAATTATTCCCAAATGAATGAGAAATAAAGCTATTACAAAGATGCATTATGATGAACCTGTTAAGCATTTTTAACTTATTTCTAATTAAATTGCTATTTTTCTGCTGTTTCCAGAGAGCAAGAGACTTTATTTCCACAATAAATCTACATGCAAAATTAGCAATAGGCACTTTTCTGTAAGATTTCAGGATAAATAGTCATTTGACTTTTCTCTGGTAGCAGGAACGCATGCTTGTAACTGAAGTAAGCAAAGCTGTGAATTTTCAGCATATTTATAAAATGTGTTTTCTTCTGCCCAAATAGGATTCAGATGGTTTTCCAGGGTGTGCCAGTCTCAATGCAGTGTTCTGCAGTGAGGAAACGTCATGTTTGGTGTGAATCCCATTTGCTTCCCATCTCTGTAGAAAGAGATCTGCCACTGATGCCAGCAGAGTACAGGTAGGCCCTGTTGTGATAGCCATGGTGCTGCTGGTTGGAGTAGGATTTCTGACATCTGAAAATAAATAAAATGGTCTTAATATAAGTTTGCTTTCTGGAACTTTTGAAATCGTTTGGGAAATAAAACACATAAGGAATTTGTATCTCTCTTGTTTGGTCACTTTTTATAACATTTCAAATATAAGGAAACATTTAACAGCAAAAAAAAAAAAAAATCATAAAGGTCACAAATGCTTTCATACTTGGAGTTCTGAGAGGTATATTTAAGCCTCGGCAGACTTTTAACCTTTTCTAGCTTACAATAAGTTTGCCATCCTTTTAGAACCCTTTGATTGTATGGCTTTTGTTCTCCTGAAAGGGGGACAGGGCTGCCTGGTTACTCAAGCAGATGCCAGGCTTCTGATTAGCATTTGATGAAAGCCACTTGTGAAAGCAGAATCAATGCTCAGATTTACAAACAGTAAACGTGGGTATTGGCTTGTCATTTCTTCCTAGGTTGTTGTCCTATAAAGCTGTTCAAGTTCCTCTCTTCGTAAGAACATCTTCCTGCTATCCCTGCTGCCCATAAACATTATGTTAGATCGAGAAGAAGGGTGAGTAATTCTTTTTAGCTCCATTATCTGGATTTTTTTTTCATTTCATAGGAGAAAAAAAAAAAAGAATGAAAATGCAACCATCTAGAATAACACATTATAAGTTGATAAACCATAATAACCAAACTGTGTGTCTGAAGGGGCCTCATTACAGAACAGTGGAGGCACAAGGGGGAGCTTATTGTAGGCAACAAAATAGTGCTCTAATAATGCTGTCACTGTACTGCGTACAGCATCAAACGTTAATCCATGTGGTTATATCCAGGTAGAGAATGGAACAGAGTATATTTAAAAAAAGACCAACAGAAATGAGTCTGAAATGGTTATATATCAATTGAAAGCTGGCAGGGAGAAATAATTTTGAATGGGGTTAACTGAAAGCAAAATGGCAGCACCTCTACAGTATGAGGTTTTTTTACTATTCTGTGTAAACTCCCACTGACTGATGTATAAGGAGTGTGTATGTGTGCTGAGGAATAGATAAAGGAGTAAGAGAACTAGAAAAGATGGATGTTTGAGGCAGTATCTATTATACAATGAGGTCAGCTTTTGCAGTTTATACCAAGACAAGTGCTCAGAAAGAAGAGCTGTGGGAGCATCTTTTCTTGTATTAAAGAGTGTCTGAGCTTTTCAGTTTAGACAAGTGGTGTAGTAGTAGTATCTTATGTATGAGGCATCATGACACAAAATGCAGGATCAGTAATATCACCTAATAAAAGGATTACCAATAAAAGGAGAGGTGTTGCCATTACCCCTCAATTTAACTTGGTTTGGCTTGGTGTCCTTCCTCAACAGCCATGCTCAGTAAAGCCCTGTTTACTGTGGTAATACACAGCCATTCTGACAGAGAAGCTGGAATTTTCACGTGTAGCAGACGAACCTTTTTTTATAGTGCATAAGGTCAGATAGGAAACTTGCCCAAAAGTGACTGTGCTGAACATAAATCTCAAGATGCTCAAAAGCTCATTGCTTTGTCACAGCTATTTCTGAACTGTGTCGTGTGGGACAGTGTCCAGACTTATGAGCTAGATCTAAATGAACTGTTGCAAATATTGGTATTACTGCAAGTAATGGTGTAGGTGGTAAAGCACCTCTAACATAGCTTTCCTTCTATGATACAGTTGCTCAGCTCAGTACAAGATAAATCAGCTTTAGCAGATTTGAAGCCTAACAACACCACACAGCTTCTTCCAGTGTCTGAGCATTTTTGCCTATTGCCAGTTTTGATATCTCTCAATGTAATTCTATTTTTTCTAATTCTAGACAGTTATGTGTGTAGCAAGTATTAACAGATTCACAGATCCTGACTTGTTAACTTTTATTCTTAGTTTTATTTACCAAATTCACATGTCCATCAAATATTCCGAAACATTTTTGAAATGTAATACTCAGGGATTACCTTTGTAAGTGAACAAGTACTTTTATGTTATAAAGTGCTATCAGAATGTTATTATATTTTTAATGCAAATATTTAATGCATCTATTTCATCAGAATCTTAGTTTCCCATTTTTAGTAAAAGATTACTGCTGTAACATCAGAGAGCTTTCCTTTTTCAAAAAAACTATCCTAATTTAGTGCTTACTTCCCACTTAGTATACATTCAGTACTGTCTAGATATCCATAGGTATTTAACATATCCATGGATATCCATGCAAACTACAGGCTTAAAGACTGCAGTTATTTGCACATAACTGCACTGTTTTACACATAAGTAAATAAGAAGTGAAAAATGAGAGGTGAAGTTGTGTTACTTTGACTCATGGATGCCTGGCTTCTAGTGCACAAGTACAGTTTTAGTCCAACAGGAATCAGACTGAGTTTGATGGGCTTAATCACGTGGAACTTCATGATTTGTGTAAACTAGAAAGCTTTCAGCCTGAAATTAAGTATTGTATCTATATCCATTTCAGTGTGGGAGTATGTGGCCTATTGTAATGAGGGCCAACTGAGATATATAGTGAGAATTGTCCTGATGTGTGGAAAGTTAACTGTTTATGTGTGAATATAAGTAGTTAATGTGAGTAGTTATAGTGAACCCTCTTCACTTAAGCAGTTATATTTTTCTTCTGCAATGAGTTCTGAATTTACTGATGCTTGTTTATTTGAGGATCAGAGCAACCCTTGACTAAACCATTTATATCTGCTGATTTTTTTTTTTTAAGTTGTTTGTGTTCTTGAATATTTAGTATTGAGGACCAAAGTTTGAAATGGTCTCAGATTAGTGCAAGTAACAGTAAATAAATAAGGAGACACTACAATGCAGGTATATGATCAGGAGGCAGGGACAGGTAAGTGCTATTCTAGGCAGCCAGAATCTGACAGTACTGCAGCTATACCTGTTGATTCGCTTTTTCTGCTGTCTTCCACTTGCACCAAGTAGCTGAACTTTCTATTCACTTAACAGGTTTCCTTGTTCTCCACCTTTCCTGTCACTGAATCACAACTAAATAATTCTTAATTGCCTTCTGAAAGTAAGTTGTTTTTTTCTTGTTTCTGTCTTGCATACTACTTCCATCTCTTTCGGCCTGTATTGTCCCTATTTTATGCATTTCTTTGCACGTGCCTCTTACCTGACAGCTCCTTTGTAACTTGATTCATACAGGTCTACTGTTGAAAACAGATGTTTCACTTTGACACTGTTCACCTTACTTTATCTTCAAATCTGTCATTCAGTGCATTTCTATTACCTTACCTCTCTTCTCTGTCTGTGCCCTGGTGCTGTCCAGTTCTTCTGGTGTGTGAGCATCAGAAAACAAAAGAAACATGTACCTACAACTCAAAAAGAAGAAAAAAAAGTATTGAAGACATAACAGAACCTTGAAAACAAAAATCCTTCTAGAGCAGCCTATATGCAGCCTGCTGATTGCATCAGGAGTTGTCACTTGTTCATTATTATCTTACTAAGATTCCAGACCTTCAGATCACGGACCTTACTTTCTGACTTTTCTATGAATTGCAGTCTTTTTCCAGCACACTGAAAACTAACAGACTTTTTTTGTTGGGAACTCAGTTGTTTGTCTGTCTATTCAGAGAGTAAGAGTTCATTTTCTGTGATCTCTTTTGTGCTTCAGATGGAACAGATGGCTCAGCAAAGTAAACATCTGTATGTGAACTGTAAAGTGTTCATATGTTATTTTGTACCAGTGTAAAGTGAGACCCAGTCATCAATACTAATCAACAAACTATTTCTGGAAGAAGACTCGGAAATTCTTTATTTAACACATAAATCAAGTAGAAAGTTGCTGACAACTAACTTAAGAAGAAATTGCTGGCTATTTCTGTGGCATCAGTAACATACTTGGCCCAATATCATACAAAATCTAGCAGTAAACATCTCTATTCTCACAGAGTTTCTCATATAATCCTTTTATGATAAGCATTCCTGTAAGCTAAGGCAAAGAGAAATTCAAGGGCGCTGTCTGTTACCTGTTGATGACTCGTTGTCCTTGCCTCCGCTATTTTGCCTGAAAATTACAGTAAACTATGTGCTAATAGTTGCATTCTAAGATATTTGTGTGGTCGTGACTGACCTAGAATTTCTGTTTTGTTCAGTATTTGAGCTATGCCTTCTCTACTGAAATTGGACTCTTTAGCTCTACGTCAATTCTCTCCTCTCTTATTTAGGGAACAGTACATGCAGCATACAGTTATTTCAGTTATTCAGTTTTCTACAGAATTTCTACTGCTATGGCAATAAATGTGAGGATAACTTCTATTTAACACTAAGTAACATAGGCAAATATTAATAATGAATCAGAGAATATCCTGAGTTGAAAAGAGGCTCATAAAGTTAATCGAGTTCAACTCCTGTCTGTAAGGACCGGACAACCCAGAAGTCAAACTGTATTTCTGAGAGCATTGCCCAAATACTTCTTGAACTGTCAGCTTGGTCTTGTGTCCCCTGCTCTGGGGAACCTGTTCTGAAATGCCTCTGAAGAATCATTTCCTAATGCCCAATCTTGACACTTCCCTGACATAGCTCCATGTTACTACTTGAATGATGTTATGGAAGCTATTTCCTTGTTCTAAGCATGCTGGCAAGATCTGAAGTTCTTTGTTTTTTCTTTTTCCATCTTTTATTGTGAATGTAACTTGAGCTTCTGTTCTCTTATCACGGAAATACTAGATGACAATCTGCAAGCCTTTGAGTCTCTACCTCTCTGTTGTTTGATTTAACAGTTGTGCATAAACACATTAATCAAAAAAGTTAGCAGTGAAAATACCGTAACTTTTGTAACCTTGCTTTTTGGACTTCTGAGGTAAAACCATGTTGTAATAGGTAGAGCAGCCAAAATTTCTCCAAACTTACTTTGAGTTTTAGACTCTGAAATTCTTATTCTACTAAAATTAGCAGTGAGATCCCAAGTTATACTGATGGAGCTAGGAATGTGCCCTTCAATTTCTCATGTGCTCAGTGGCCAGTTTTAAGCATGGTTATATTTAAGTGGGAAAGTTTTATGTGCTTGTTCAATGATAAATATGTGTATTCTGAGCGGAATTTAAATGGAAGCATAACTTGTTTATTTCTTTTTGAGGCCAAGTTTTGTACTGAGAATGAATTTAGAAGTGGCTTTCATTGCAGACCTATTCCTGCTTTTAATGTCAACTGAGTCTGGTTGAGTTTTTTCAATGACAATGGATCAGTGGACTAAGATACTAAGATTTTTGTAACTTGGAGAATCAGAATGAAATGATCTCAAGAGTTTTCTTTGCAAATAGAGTTCTTTTTAGTGGTGCTTTTTGTTGCTGTTAAACAGCTTTTCTTTGTCCTACTGCAGTAAATTGAAGATCTACAGTGTTATTAAGACTAATTTATTACAGTGTTGACTTTCAGTATTGAATAATAAAGAATAAGAGCTGTTAAACAACCTTAAGTGTATTCATAGTATCAGAGCACCAAATTTCTGTTGCTGAAATTTCGATGCTTTAGTCCTCTCCTGTTTACCTTGAACTCACTTTGTGCTTTGTCTAATTGCATTTCTTGTAGGCCACACAGCTGCAGTTCCAGAAAGTATAAATATCACAAAGGGTTCCTGTTACATTTGACACCCCTTCCCAGCTATCAAAAATAAGAGTAAAGAATGCAAGAAGAAAAAAAAAAGAAAAGTAACATTCTTATAGGTGGTGCAGTTCTGTGGGACAAATCAATATTCATCATACTTGAGATTGGAATGAAAAATAGCAACACAAAAGAAAAAAATAAATGGAAAATAGTGTTATTTCGAATAAATATGGGGTTAATTTCAATTTTTGAATAGGCTTGCTTTTAGTAACAATTTCTATTTCATTCTTTTGTATTTTGTTATCACATAGCTTTCTCATTGTGCTTAATTGTATTTAGGATGGTTATATATTATAAAAGTTACAGGAGCTAGGATTTGTCCAAAATAATTTGGACATCACCTGGGAACAGAACAGTGCTAGAAGCAGTTAAGCAAAAGCCTGCATTTTAAGCATCACAAGACTTTCTCTCTCTTAGAAAAGGAGGAGAACAAAGATCAGAATCAGGAGCCAAATTTTATCCTCAGTCTAAAAGTGTTTAAATCTAAGGGTTGCAATCCTGAGGAGACTCTTTTCTCAGATATTTGAATGGATTACAGTGGTATAACTAGCTGTTAACTACTGGCTCAGAATTCTTCCAAACAAATCCAAGGTTACAGCAGATGTGAAAAGCACAAATGCCTTTTATGTGAGAATAAGATGAGGAGAGCATCTGCAGAAGCTGGAGCTTCAGGTGAAGAGAGTAGCATGTTGTAATTCCTGTAAGGAAGGAACAGATTCCTGAAGTTAGAACTGCGACTTAAAAGAGAAGTCTTGACCCCACAAAGCAAGCACAGGAGGAAAAAAGCTCACTCATCTTAAAATATCTGTAGATAGATAAATGTCTTACTAGACCTTGATCGAGTTAATCTATTCATATTAAATACAGAAGCATTTCCTAATTAGAAATAGGAGGCAACTTTGTGATTTCTTCCTAAAATTTCCTGAGGGCAAAAGAATTACTTACAAATTATATTATTTTGGAAGCAGGAGGTTAGCCCTCATTGGAAGACTATCTTTCATTTCATTGTGACTGTATAATTCCACACAGTTACTTTACTTTTAATCTGTGCAAAACACATCTACTGGTATGCTGGTAGCAGTTCACTTTGAAACCTCATTACCCTTTTCAGTAGTTTTGCTGATGTAGGTTAGTCGAAAGTGTTGATGCCACTGCATTCACATCCAGCCAGGAGTGCCTGAAGCAAATGGTAAAGTATTCTGAAGATCTGGAAAATTCCAAAAATTCTTTTCTGCATTTGAAAATAATGACTGTGTCAATGCAAGGAGAAGATTTGAAAGTCTTTGAATGAAGAGATCTTGGTACTCAGCTTTCCTCTAAGGGAAGGTTAAATATTTAGGATTTGTCAGATATGACAGCCAGATACCCATTTTGAAAGTCCCTGATGGAAGCTGGGCAGAATCAACCCATAAAAGGTAGAGATCTGCTTAGAGTGGAACTGGAAAGGGGCTGCCAACAAAAGGTTTGCAGTACAGAAGAACTTATCTCTACAGGTTTTTCATGTGAACTGTTGCTGATGGGTTTGAGTGAAGAGTCAATCTTTGACAGTGCAAGTGTAATGATTTCGGCTGAGGGAAACTGTTCAGTGCTGGTTCTAGTTTAACCAGAGCTGATGAGGGTCAGGTGTGGAAAAAGGGTATGGAAATAGAATTAATGTCTTTACCATAATCCAAATGTACAGAATCATAGAATGATAGAAGCATGTGAATTGGGAGGAACCTTTTAAAGGCCATCTAGACCAACACCACTGCAATAAACAGGGACGCCTACAGCTAGAGCAGGTCATTCAGAGCCCAATCCAGCCTGACCTTTTGTGTCTCCAGGAATGGAGGATCCATCACCTATCTGGGCAACCTGGTCTAGTGCTTCACTACACTTTTCTTAAAAATGTTTATTGAATTATCAATGTTCAACATTTTTTTTGAATGTGTAAAGTGCTTTGAATTAATTTTGAGAGTTTTCTTTGCCACAAACTATG
>JAOWBP010002392.1:51318755-51362911 GCA_028571105.1 Tragopan temminckii
GTCCCATCCAAAGCCTTGCCTTCTTAACTGACCAGCACAACTACAGCATGCCCAGCTTCTCCTGTGTTACAAAGTGAAGGTGGGTTACTGGTTGGAGCTAGCTAGATATTTGGTTCACCTGTCTAGATTATTCCTAGTCACTTGATATAAAAAAAAAAAAAAAAAAGCATGGTCCATGCTGGGCTAACTTTAGGAGAAGACTCCCTTTTCAGATTCCCCTGCATTTGCAAGCCACTGATTCAGATATTGATCAGTAACCAAGTCATTTTTATTCTCAAGTAGTAGACTATTCTGAAGTTCAGATGCAAAATGATTCTGGCATAGATCAAGTAGAATAACTTATTCTAATATAGCTAATGTTGGTCAGTCTTACTTACATCAGCAAGAACTTGGGCCAAAATAAGCATAGCACTGGAGCAGCTGCACTCTGTTCTGGTAGTTATTCTCTCTGGATGAGATGGAAAACTGTGATTACAACTAGGGAGTGTTCCCTGTCCCGTGGATATTCTTCACATGTAGGAATGTTCTGCCCCGGCACCTTCACAGGTTTCACTGGGTAAACTCATCCTGCTTGGCCAAATGGCTGCTTCCCTGTTAGTGACAAGTGTCCCTTCCTTTCTTTTGAACAGTGACATAATGTTATCATAAAGCAAATGCAATACTTCTGTGTAAGATTAAACCATCCCATAGCTAATGTCAGTTTGTATTTATATGTTCGTGCCACACTCTAGAGTTATTGAGGTGTTGGTTTTGCTGATAGCCAGCAGTATTTTTTGTAATGAAATCCAGCATGTTATTGTAAAAATTGGCTCCCCAAACGTTGTTGTTTAATATCTGGTCACTAGGTGTCACTACTGATCTAGGAGAACAGCAAAGCTTTGTTTCCATTTTTGTTTTAAATTTGTACAAAGAAAGATCATTTGTATATAAGAACTTTTGTATTGTCTGTAAAAATTTATAGCTAAGGAACCTATATCACGATCATTAAAGAGGCACAATGTTTTCTGATTTTAGCAAGAAGTCTGCTATGTAGTCACTTTCAACTATACAAAAAGAGACTTAGTAATGGCTTTCAGTATGTTAGCTGCCCCTAGCACAGAATGATTTTAGCTGTTGTTCAAATTAAGGAAGGTGGCTGTAAAAGAGAAAATATTTCAGATTTTTTTGTTTGTTTGTTTTGAGATGGGGTAGGGAGCAAGCAAAGAAACCTTTGGATACAACAACAGATTAAGAACTCAGACTATATTTAAAAAAATAATAATAATAAAATCATCAAAGAAAACATTCTGCTTGGAACTTCTGGGTTCCTGCTTGTGTTAGTCTTAGTTAGAAGGATTAATCAGCCTACATGTGATACGTTGTGATCTCAAGCAAGATTGGAAAATCATACTCAAAACCTGAGCAAGTGCTGAATGGTACACCCTTTTCCTATTGCATGTTGGAGAACTAAATTTGAATCTGGATATAAATCTTAGTCTCTTGTTCACTGATATCTCTTAGTAAATGTGAGGCACCATTTTGGAATGTATGCTGCTATTCTAAGAAAATGAACTTTGGCCTTTTAGTGAAGGAAAACCTGCTTCCTTTGCTGCAGTGCTGTGTAAACATCTCCTACTCATGTCTATTCTCTGCTCTTGGGATTCAACAGAGCTTAAGAAAAATATTTAAATGGAGACTGATTTCTAACCCCTGCTGAACACCTCAAGAAATAAATGACTTATGATTATGTTCACATTTTTCTGTTCTAATCACTTAATGATCAGCAATTGACAGCAAAATGCCCCACTTGAAGGGAAAGACAAGGAGGGATGTTAAGTGATCCTTTCATGGAGGGAATGATGTGTGTTGTCATTCTCCCATTATTTTTTGAACAAAGCTAAATTCTATATGCCCAAGACACCTTGTGCTGATGAGTTCAAGGAGCTAGGGTGAGCTATCAGAGGTTTCATTTTCTCTACATAGAAGCAGCAAGTATTTAAACAGAGGCAAGTGATGGTTTAGCTCTGCCTGTTGCAGATGCTTTTGAATACAAAGATATTTCCATGGAACATGGGAAAGAGCTCAATTTTCTGCTTACCATGCTGTACCTCCAGTATATAGGTATTGTGCTTTTCTTTCTTTCTTTCTTTCTTTCTTTCTTTCTTTCTTTTTTTTTTCCTGGCTATTCAGGAAAACTATCCCCAAATACTTCTGAAGCACTATTTAAGATTGTTTTGTGTAAAACCTTACCAGAAGAGGAAGGTCTTGTTTGCCCTGCTGCTTCATCACCCATCCGATGACTGCTTAACAGACTTCTAATTATACTGTTAATATAATAATTGTGTAAAAAGTTGCCTGGCTTGTGTCTGAGGAAATTCATGAGTGCCGGGTAGGTACGTTTGCTTGCGCATGGACTCTTTGCTGATTTATTATAGAGGGTGTCACCCGACTTCCCTATTATGACACGGAAGCTGGGAAGTATGATTTAGCACTACATCTTTTCCAGTGTTAAAATGCAGAGTTTCTAGAATCGTGAGCCTGCATCCCAGGAGGATGACTCAGACCTTTGCTGAGCATTAGGGAAATCTTTGTGTCCTGAAAGTAACCATACCAGAAGTTGTGTGTCCTTACCAAGTTAAGTGCCCTCTGAATTTCTCTGTGATAGTAGCAGTGCCTTCTTCCTCTGTGTCCTTCTCCCAGTCATGAATGGTATTTACAAATGCGGCTGCCATGCTGCATGTCCCACAAGAATTCTTAGGTAATGCCACAATCCCCAAGGTAACATTTGCCCTTGTGTCATGCAGGTACTGAGAAGGGGAGAAATTGGTCTGATCTGCCAGAAAGGGAGGGAAACAAAAGTATGTAAGAACAGCCACAGAATGATTTTATGAATTGTAGTCTGTGGAGCTTCAGTTAGATCACATGCCAATAGTTCCAGAGTTATGGTCTTTTACATGCATTTGCTTCACTTTTTCCTCCTCTAGCTTTCATATGTCCTATGTACATAGAAAACTCCAAATTCCCTCCCCAAGGAGCCAAGAAAATGTTTTCTTTAAATCTGTGACAGCAATAGTACTGTTGTCCATGTGTTTAATAAGAGCAGAATTACAGTAATGTTCCTGTTCTATGTGAGCAAATATAGTAAGTATTTCCACAATGGCTACAACTGGGATTTTGTAATTCTCACTGCTTTAACCAGTTTAAATAAAGCAAGGCGAGCCTAAACCTAAACGCCCCTATCTGATTTGCTAAACAAGTTCTGTCCTGACTTTCTGTGTACATCCTAAATCTTTCTCTAGCTGTTAGTCAAAACAAATACATAATTAAGGAGAACTACCCCCTTATTACTGTTTAATTTCCTGATAAAGACATTAAATTAAATTAAAAGGAATTTCCCCAAAAGCCCCCCTTCCAGACTGAGTCCCTGCACTGACAAGCTATTGGATTTTCTGCAAAACAGAATAACAAACAAAAAAAAAATCTACTTTCGGTCTTTTAGATTTGTGCAGTTTAATTGTTGGTCTATTTCCCTGATAAGGTGAGACTAGTCCCATGTCACTGGGGGAATGGTATCCTGCTGTGTTTTTCCATCCTCATTTACAATGATTATGTTATCAGGCTAGCCAGGCAAAAGGGTGGAGCAACTATAATTTCAAAGCAGGATTAGGTTGAAATAACGAGGTCACCAAGTTGTGGTTGTCATGGCAACGTCACATCTAAGAATATGGGATGCTTCTAGGAGATGAGGCAAGCCTGGAGTCTCTCTCCCTTTGCACAAAATCTCAGACTATTTCTGTAAAATTGCTTAATTGCTTTTAAACATTTTTTTTTTTCCGGAGTGGCTTTTGCCACAACAGTGAATCCAAATTGCACTTATTTTATTGACAGTGTCTTATCTCTGTTTTTATCTCTGATCTGCTATTGATCCTGTTTTCCTGTTACCTTCTGAGTATTTATTTTGTCTGTCTCTAGAAGATCTTTTGTTTAAAATATATAACAGAAGCTTGAGGTAATACAGCCAGCACTCAGGTGTTTTGATTGTCCTAGAGACTTCACAAAGGTGAAACAGCGTTCTGTCATGTCACGCGTCGCCCTGGAACCTCTCCCACACTAACAAATAAGGGTCAGTGTTTTGCTGTTAGCTCCTGAATTTTCCCGGTGGTGATAGTTTCTATTCCTTTTTTAGTATCTTATAATGGTTTTTACATATGTGCTAAAATCCTTTTTTTTTTTTTTAATATGGTGCCTAAAATTATTATTTTTAAACATGTTTGTCATTGTTTCAAAATACATTGGATAACATAAAGCTGAAGAGGCGTACTTGACCATGTCACTGCTGTTGTGGGTCCTTTGTGATATAAACTTCTGACAAACAAAGTAGGAAGCAGCTGCACTGTATGGGGCTTTATTTTATCACCTGAAATCTCACCCAAAATACTTTCTTCTCTTTTCTTAGCTGTTAACTGTGCTTTAATTACTGATTAACTTTAATTACTGATTACTGATGCATCATGGTATAAACCTCTCAACACCCAGTTCCAATGAAAGTGGCTTGACTTTGTACTTTTTCCTTGCTAAATATCTACTGCTATCAGTATAAGGTTGCATTTGGGTTTGCAGGGCTAACAGGTTTGTGGAATAAAGGAGTAAGTTACAAACACTGTAAGGGAAATGGGGTACGCTGTGATGGTAGGCTATGGGTGACTCTGAAGAAGCATGAGTTGTACCCGGAGTTGTCAGAGTTCTTATTGTCTGGGGCACTTCTGCTCTGGGCATCTGAGCTCCATACCTGATGGCAGTCTCTGTGGGTATATCAGTATGTGAGACTGTGCTGCAAATGTCTCCTTAGTGGTGCAATTTTCATTATGTTCTTTATATATTAGCCTGGTTGTAAAGAACTTGCAGTGACGTGATGGAGACCATTACCGTTCCTCAATTTTTTTGCTGAAAGGAGCAAGTGAGCATTCAGATGTATGATCATGTAAGGCAAATTGTCATGGCTTATGTGAAACCATAGAATAAGGGTTTCCACACATAGGGAACAGTTTAAAAAAAAAACAAACAAACAAACAAAAAAACACCTTTTTTCATGCTATGAGAAAATGGTCAAACTTGAAATGTATCTGACTTCTGTGTGGCTCTTGGTTTTAAAAAATTAAAGAAGGCACACAGAAAATATCATGTTCAACACCTTGTTTCAAGGGCATGAAATGTAAGGTTGGAAAATGAATGCTGTTATTAGACAATCTCACTTCTGGCTGACCTAAGACAGTCTTCATGGTAAATATAGACATTTTCTGTTTATTTTCCTCCTGTTCTTCACTGTCCAGTTAGAACTTGTGGAGAGTGTGATGCTGACATGCTAGGAAATAGGGACTGCACAAGGTGAATGGTTTTCATCAGTAATGAGACTAATAACTGAGTTCTGAGAGTAAAAGGAAAAAGAGGTTTCAGCTTTGGTGTGAAGTACTCTGATCAACCATCTGGTAGCAGAGTGGTATTTTCTTTCTGACCTTGTTCAGAGGAAGCCAATCTGTTATATTCCACAATGGGTGGGATCCTTGCACAGCAGCTTGGAATACTTATTGATATTGCGCATTCTGGTGAAAAAGTTCTGTGTTTAACAGGTTTGCCACCTATGATGGTGCATGAAAATAGGAATTTTCCCCCTATTTATTCAGGTTTGTCTCTTGTCCTGAGAAGAAGCTTTGTATTACTGTTGAACGGCTTGAACACGTTTCTTCTGTGACATTATGATCTAATATTCTTCACTGAGCTGAGAAACTATGTGGTAACTAAAGAGAATCTTAAAACCAAATTGTCAGTGGGTATATCCACCAGATGGTGATGTTCTACCAAATTATTTGCACATTGATTTTGCAGTATAAACCTTCTATTTTGGAGGGAATTGTGATTATTTCTTAAATTTCAGATGAATGAGTCTTTCTGTTGCTTCACTGATAATTAGGCTTGGAAAGCGAACACGTTTTGACCCATGCTAAAGAGTTCACCTTGTTTGTGTCCAGTGTCCAGGACAAACAACACACTAAGGAACGGGGAAAAAAAAATCTGTATCTTTTACCACATTGAAACTGGGTAAATGCTAGGGTATTAGAAGCAAGCTTTACATGGCTGCTTTACAATTGTGGAGAACCATTAATCTGACAGACTTGTTTACCAGTTGGATGGTTTGTTTCTGTGAGAAATGAGGCACCAGGATGAGAAGGGTGAGGAGGGTTGTGCTGTGATATTGTTCCATGGTTCCTCTTTCCATAGCCCAGTGGATTGTGTGGATGAATGCCAAGTTTGGTTTGCTGGGTGGGGCCTCATCTGCATCTGAAGCTGGAAAGGAATGGGTCTGCTACATTCATCCTCCCTTTTCTTTGGCTTGTTTGCTGAGTTGAACAGCCCTCAGGAAAACTGTGTTATGGAAAGTTACACAATTTGAAGTCTAGCTTTTCCATCCTCGTATACAATAAACATCCCTGCAGTTTATGCACATGAACTGCAGCCACTCGGATGGAAGAGCTCTGCTATTAAAAATTGTTAGAATTATTGATTTAGTTTGAGGAGTAACTGCCAGTAAAATTAGATCCTTCAGAAGTCTTCAGCCACTTTACCTAACATAGCAAAAAATTCTCAGGAAACAGGAGGAATGTTTTTGTTTAGTCTAACCTACAGTAAAAAAAATGGAAATGATAATTTGTTGTTCTCTCTTATAGTTTCCTCTTTCTTACTGTCAGTTCTGCACACAGATTAAGCTATTTTATAGGATCATAATCACTTGTACATACAAACTGTGCTGTATTTGATGGAAAAAGGTAGCAAGAGGGCCAGCTAATATACCTGCAGAATTCACAATTTCGAATGGGAATGCTCTTTTAAAAATAGAATATCTGTGAAAGTAATAGGGTTGCCAGTCCTAATTAAAAAACAAAACAAAACCCTCACTATTGTAATGTGATACTTCCTGCACAAAATAACAAATGCAAGTAAGGTTTGTTTCTGCTAATGAATTCTAACTTATGAAGATGCTCTGCCTTTCCCCATACTAATGTCCTAGTTTTGGTTTCAGCAGCACCACTAGGGCAGGTTAGAATGTGGTAATACTGATACTATTGATATTGGTATGGTTCCTGTATTCAGGAGGAACAGATTCAGCTCTGTTCTTCACCACAAACTTACTGGTAGAGATGGAGCATGTGGGCCAAAAGTGAATTGAAATGAAATGGGATAATGTTCCTTCTTTCTGTCTGGATGACGTTAATTGTGTGCTGCTAATGCTGGCCATCTCCCTCAAACTGCTAGACTAGTTCTCTTCATGTTCTTAGCCATAACAGCTGGCCCTGACTTTGTGGTTATGCAATACCATGGTAGATTTCCCCATCCCTAGCTACAGCTCGCTGCTTTTGTGGAGTCTGTGTATGCTTGTTGTTTTGTGGACTTTGTTTTGTTGTGAAGCTATAAAAGGTAAGCCATTGTCCTCTCCCCTGACCAGTATGCATTGGTCACTTGGACTTCTTGTCACTCTGCTTGGAAACCAGTTTATATTTTATCATTCCATTCTGCACTGGCATTTGTTGAGTCAGAGAAACACCTCATTTTGCTACCACTGATCTTCATAGTACAATGTGTCTCTGTCTGAATGTTCTTAATGGTGTAATTTGATAAGCAGCCATATTGGTGAAGTGACGTGAGGTATTTAGACTGAACCATACCTGTCAGAAGAAACTGTATCACACAGGCTTTTCATTCATTTTGTCTAAGTCCATGAGTGACTTGCTCATTGAATTATTTTTTTCCCAGAGCCCAATGTTTGATGGACAATACTGAACGTTCAGGAAACTATGAGAGCACTTACATGGATTTTCCGAGTTCTTTAACATTCATTAGGAAATTACTGAGGAACTCATGTAATCTGAAAAATCCAACAGATATTCCAGTGCACTTTTGCTGTGTGTAGGAGGATGGCACTGTGCTTAATGTGAACCACAGCTGAGAGTGTGCCACCAATTTATTCTGCTACACACATTGGGCATTTGAGCTGTGGCCAGAAACATTTGTAAACTCTTTGGGATTCTTCAGCATTTGTCTTCAGGTATAGAAATGGCTTCAAGCTCAAAGATGGTAAATTTAGGTTGGATATAAGGATAAAGTATTTTACCATGGGGGTGGTGAGACACTGGAACAGATTGCCTGGAGATGTGGTTGATGCCCCGTCCCTGGCGATTTTCAAGGAGAGGCTGGATAAGGCCCTGGGCAGCCTGATATAGCTGTGCATGCTCCTGTTCATTGCGGGGGAGTTGGACTAGATGACCTTTAAAGGTCCCTTCCAACTCTAAATATTCTATGAATTGGTTTGGTCACATCTGATGACAAGAAGTGCAAGCAAATCAAGCTGTTCTAGGAGCAACTATCCTCTTTATTATGGATTTGATAGTTGCTTTCTACTATCAGTGAAGTTCTGACAGTAACTTTTCCTGCACAATGCTCACCTGTGTAGGTTTTCAGTTGTCTGATAAATTTTTAGGTCATACAGATGAAATTCCCTTACTAAATTCACTCTTCTATCTTGCCATTTATTTTAATGAAATGTATAGGAAAACAATAACTTTGAAACCATTGCCTTTCTGTCAGATCAGGTTGAGGTTTGCCAAATTTCTGTAGGAGAGAAAAGGGCAGACTGACAGATGAGGAGTCACGCTGTGATTGCATAATCTTGTTTCCTATGAAACCAGGCGGATGGGGAAAATATTAGGAGGCTAGTCTTCAAACTTGTCCCAGACAAGAAATCAAGGAAATGCTGCTTGTAGTGTAATAGAGACTATCTTTGTGAAACGTATGCTGGTTTGGCACCTAGGCTTTAGTGAAAATGCCCAACTAAATTGTTAGTGGGAGCTGTGCCATCTGAACAGATGGGCATGTGTAGGCAGTCAGTAGTCATGTTTGTTCTTCATTTATGGGAATTTAGTCCAGGATTTGAAATATCATGAAGCATAAAAAGCAAGATGTCTGGGTAGACTATCTTCAGGATTACATCCAAACCAGGTACCTTGAGCATTTGCCCTATTGAGGGTGGACATCCTCTCAGTAAGCTAGTCAAGCAGAAGACATCTGACAAACAGTTTTTGGCTTGAATACTTCACTCATCTATATATTAATCTTTCTCAATTCATCCTGTCCCACTAACCCAGTCCATTTTCCCCTTAAACTGTGGTATTTTTGCTTTTGAATACTTTTAACGACTTTCCCATATCTATTGCATTCAGTTCCAGTTTCCTTGCAGGCATAACTGTGAGTGATTCCAGCTGTGCCTGGAATTCTGCACACTTCTTTCCACATCATCTTCTTGTTCATTTGCTGAGGTAAAGTTACTTATTAAAGCATGTAGGTAAATACACAAATTGCTATGAGATAGATGAAGTTGGAAACCTGAAGTGTGCCAACTACTCCCATAACTATCTGACTGCATTTGCTTATCTGTCTGTAAGTCATTTTCCCTCCAGACTCCTGCCCTTGTAAGCATGTAAATTATTGAGTCTGACCAGACATAGAAGTAGTTATTGAGGGGTAGTTATCACGTTATATGTAACCTTATGATAATTTCCATGTATATCCCATCCAAGCTTTTTCCAAAATATTTATGCCCTACTTCCAGATTTGTAGATGGTGTTCATAGCAGTTTTAGGTCTTTTGTACGTTAGGAATTTTTTGCTGTGTTGTTGTGGTAGCAAAACCTTTGGAAAGAGACAGGTTATGCAAACAAAGCAGTTCTTTGTCTATAGCGGTCTATACCTGTTCATCAAATAAAATTAGCTGAATCACAAAGAGATGTTTTTGCTGCTGATTTTATTTCTTCTGTGCTAAAGTTTAGGCAGAATGATTGTGTCAAATGATTTTTCTCGCTTTCCTTCTTGATGTAAGTAAGCTAAGAATGTCTTTACATTCACACCTGGCCTTACTGAAAGCACACATGTTCAGTAATAATGTTAGATAATAATGGGGTCGAGTAGTAAAATTTTGAGCCTGGTCCTTTGTCTGTTTGTGCTGTGTAGTATTGCTTTGAATGCCTGCACTAAGCATTCTGTCTCACTTAAAGTAAGCCTCACGAGGTAGGGACCTTGTCTCTCCCCAAGTATTGCACAGTCTCAGATATCTTGATGACACTCAAGAAATAATAAAAAAATTAAGACCAGTACTTTTGAGAGATCAATCACATGTGAAGTGTTTCTGGCCCATCTGAAGCAGAGGAAATTCTGTGCAGGAAGTCAAAGGGGTGGTGAATGTCAGAGTCGGGGCTCACAGAGTCTCTGGCAACTTTCTTAGGCACGCGTTAAAACAAGTGTTCCTCTGATCCAAGGGGAAGCCAACGGGCAGCATGTGTCTGCTGCTGCAGACCTACATGCATATAACTCTTTTTCCAGATTTGGTCTTTCTGCATATGTATGTGTTTACTTATTTGGAAACTTTCTCTTTAATTTATGCAAAATCATATTAACACAGGGGATAGCCATGTGTTTTGTAACTTCAGAGGGTCCTAAATAAACATGATTTTCTTGGTTCCTTGTTAATGAATGCACACTTGCACAAACGCAGTACATGCACAGAACAGCTGCTCTATGAGTACATGGAGGGTGAAAAAAGTCCAGATGTCCAGACTGGGATAGTCTGAGTAGTCAGTCAACAGCCTTCATTGTTTGTTAGGCAGGAACAACTTGAGAGCTGCCAGAATAACTGCCTGTGAATCTCGCCAAGAAGCCAAACACCCTGGCTGAGACTGTAAAACACAGGCTGGCATCTGGGCTCTCTGATTGTCATCAGTCCCTGAGCATGAAAGAAGAGGAAGTGGATAATAGTAATTGAAGTGCTCACTGCAGCATTTTTAAATTAATTATTTCAAATATTTTCATTAAAAAGTAACACTATTGGGAAAATAATTAAACATGGATTTTAAGGAAGGGGAAAGGCAGAGCTGCCAAAGCAATGCAAGACTCCTTTTAAGGAACTGTTGCTTAAATGGCTTTATATTTTTTTACTTTGCCTAGATTTTTCACTCCACACTGCACACTCAGGCACCAAGATAATTTTTGTTTATTCCTGTAGGCTAGGTAATTGCTGTCTGTACAAAAAGAGGTGCAATATAATCAAGATAAACTGTGGAAGTGCATGACTGCACCTCAGTTTTCTCCTATATACCCTGAAATACTTTCATGCTCCAAAGCATGAAAGGATGTTAGTAGAGATTATTATGTTTTTCCCATTAATTTGAAAGTTCTGGAGATGTCAGTCTGATCAGCTCATCAGTGTCCAACACTTTACTTTGGATTGTAAACTCTTCAGAAGTAAGAGCACCTCTTGTGTTCTCAGTGCTTGATTCACTTGGGTCAATTAGTAAGAGCTTTTGTAGCAGAATACTAAATCACTGCTCATTAGAATCTGTGAGAAGTGGTAGCAGGTCGACATGTCAACATTGGACTAGCTGGTTTGGGAGAGATCAAAACTCTGTAGACCATGTATCCACATGTTAAAAATTTGGATTCATAGTAGGATTTTTGAGTCTCTGATTTTCTTGTGTTGCCAAAGCGGGTTGAAAGGAGACTTGATCACTCCCTATTGCACCTTAATGAGTATGTACTTAAATCAGATTTTTCAGTCCTTTTGCTGACTGAACATAGGGAATAAATAGAACTGTTCCTTCCCTTTTTTGGTATAAAAATAATTTTTACCTTCATTCTCAAAAGCATGTTAGATTAGCTAGACAAATAGCACTGGATGAGTTGTACTGTTGTAGCTTAAAGTACTAAGAAACATCCCATGTTTGCAGTTAGTAAATGTCTTCTTCCCCACAGCAGGCTGGCTTGGGACAATGCAGGGTGTTTTGTCTCCATCCTCTAAAGAAATTAGGATAGGATACCATACGTTTTCACTGAAGATATTCCTTGCAATAGTAACAGACTGTAAGATTGAACGTCCTGCATCATTATATTGTTGTATGAGACTTTCATTATTTTTGTTAATTTTCAGAGGAAGATGGGGAGTATCCTGAGTTCAGTTAGTGACAAGATGCGCACGTTCATGGATTTTTCTGAACTAAATATCTGTTATGCGTTAACTGTCATACTAGAGACCTGGATTTAGTAATGTAGGCATTCTAGATGTCTAATAAGCTGTATGTATTTTCATCTCAGATTTTTCTAAGCCTGATTTTTTCACATTTTTTCAGATGGCAGCACCAGGAGGCATTCATCTTTGCTCTTTGGACTGTTAAATGTTTCTTCAGGCCCTTAGCTCTGACTTTGCAGCTCTGTAGGAGGAAAGACTTCAGTTCATGCTGTTCTGTACTGGCTGCTTCTGCCAATCTACTCCAAAACTTTGGCCACCGTATTTCCCTAGGCAGCTGTTCATCTTTCAGCCTCTAAAAGGCTTCTTATCAAGTCTGTCTCCGCAGAATGAGAAAGCAATTCATTCCATAGTAAGCACTATTGCTAGCTTACTGTCCTTTCCTATCTGAGAAGTTGGAAGGTTTTATCCTCTGACTGTGGGCGCTGGGAAACTCTAGATCCTCTGATTCAGGTAAAATCTGGCATGATTTCACAGATATTTTTACTGTCACTTAGGGTTTGCTTTTTTCATTCCTCAGAAGAAACAACCTCCTCCAGATAGTAACTGTGTTCTGCAGAATGGCAACAGGAACATCCATGGAATGTGAAGGACAGGCACAGTGTAAGGTTTTTCACTAATGGAATGGGATGTATAACAAGGGCAGTGGTTGAAAGAATAGGTCAGAGTGAAGAAGAGAGTATATCTCATTTTCAACAATACAAATACAAGCCCTTTTCAGATGTGGAAGAATTCTGTACTTCTATACTGCATTCTCTATATTACCTCCATGAGGTTAATTTTTGAGCCTGACTAGGGCTGGGGGTGTGCTGCCATAACAAATGATGGCATGTGAAAAACAAACTCCTTCAACTGGCTCTGAGATTCTTTAAAACATTAGGTGAGGTACTACTTGGCATTCTGCCAGCTTCCTTTGGCATAAATCCTGGCACAAATGCCTGGCACTAGGATGTCTGCTGGGAGGAAGGGTTATAGCAGTACAGAACGGCTGCAGTGTACCTTCTGCCAAAGGCTGTTCCAAGAGGTGTCTGCAACTGAAAGGTGGGCTATTTTAAACGCAAGCTCTCTCAGTCTTTCCTCCTATGAGAAATACTCTAAACATTGAAGTACCTTTGTGGTCCTTCACTGGAATCTCTATTTCACGTCCGTGTTTCTCTAGCAGTATGGAGCCCAGAACTGGACCTATTACTCCAGGTGTGGCCTCACAAGTGCTGAATAGAGAGGAATGATCGCCTCCCTACATCTGTTGGAAGTACTTTGCCTAATGCATTTGAGGATACCACTAGCCTTTTTTGCTGTATGGGGACATTGCTGGCTCATGTTCAGCTTGGTGGTCACCAGGACTCCCTTGTCCTTTACTGTCAAGTGCTTTCCAGTCAATAGGCTCCCAGCATGTTGTAGCTCTTACTAGCATGGCTCTGCTGAAACACCAAAGTTCTCATACATCTATTTAGCCTGACACACAGCCTGAGTGAGATGCATCACTGATATGACTACTCTAATCTCAGGGTCACAAGAGCACTGCTGATGGGTGTTGTAATTCCCTTCTCAGTGCACTGACTTTAGTAAAGCCAGCATTCACCATACTTCCATCTTAGAAATGTGTCCTTAGTAGTCTACGTAGACCATGCAATGATTAAGGATTGGAGTCCTTTTACACTTGCTGGTTACATTACTTGGCAGATGGTCCCATGGAATCCTGAATCTTAGATCTAAAGATGCTATGGATAGTTGCAATGTCTAGGGCAAACAGAAACAAGATCAACAAGCCTCCATTCTGTTGCCAAGTACAGAAATTAAAGGTAATGCAGTCTCTAGGAGAAGAATGAGTAACAACATAGGTCATGACATGGAAACATGAGTGGTCTTTTCTAATGCACCATAAAATGGACCTTTGCAGAGGTGGTACAGTCTGACAGAAGTAGAGAACTCTCTTGTAAAGCCTGCATGGAGATTTTGTTAGGCATCCTTATGCTAAATCAGAGAGAATTTGAATCTGTGTCATCCCTGGGCAGAGGCCTACACTTGAGATTGTCCGAGGTACCAAAAGTCCAGTTCAGCTTTTACCCACAATAACAAAAAGAGTTATGTGACTATGGCTGTGTGATCATTAATAACAGATCTATGTTCTGTGGAGTCATGCAGCAAAATAAATTAGATCCGGTTCAGATACAAGCACAAAATTGTATTTCTGTCTACTTAATCAGAACATGGTATGAAGTTTGTGCCAACATTTTTACTTTTACACTGATTTTATGCTGATTGTAGAAAGATAGGATATACTTGATCCAGAATCAAGCCTGGCACTATGAATGTTTTTGAACAAATATGAACTGTCAGAGTGAGTTTAAACTCTTATGTAAGTGCTGTAGATACAGCATTTTTATTTGGTTACTTAGAAATCCTTAGGTTATGTTTATTATCTCATGAAACCACAGCATGAGTTTTCCCAAACCAAAAGTACTACTGGCAGAGCCTACACACCGCATTGCATAAATTTCTGGTAAACAGAACTGTGCCTTCTCTTAGTGTTGCTCTGCCAGGTACATACTTTTTTTCCTGTGACTGGATACAGGCAAGCAGATGAAAAGGGCGCTGCAGAGAGTACCAGGGCTGCTAGAACTGCCAGACTGAGCTGGGGGGGCTTACTCACCACCACTGCACCTTACTGATGAGTTTGCTTATTACTGACTAATATCTACTCCAAAGAGCAGATATTGTGGCTATACAAAATATCTCAGCTAGAGGAAGCACTTTTGCAATGGTATTTAGTTCTCCTATTATCTCTATCTGTTTTTTACCTTTCCCTCTAACCCCACTCTCTTCTTTTCTTTGCCTTCTGTTTTGACATTTGTGGCTAAAAAGGAATTTTCTGGCACTGCTGTGAAGTCGTAATTTAGAAGGTAACTAAAAGCAATGTCTTAAGCAGGTTGATGTTGGTACAGGTCACTCAAGTCTCCCTGTAAAACCTTGTGCAGCGTCTGACTTTCGCAGTAGGGAAGCTGTCAACAAAAACTGCATTTCAGCCTCTGCTCTTTGCTGTTCTTTTGCCTTACCTTTAGGTGTACGTTTGTCTTGTTTTGTTTTCAAGGAAGCAATGCTGAACTTTAACAGCAATTCCCACACATGCCAACTGCAGCTAAAAGGACGGTTCTTACCATCTTTGATATCACCTGAAGGATTAACAGGTCTGGTTCACTTTAAAAATGTCTCTACAAGTAAAGGGCAAAGGAACAAGTGTTAGTTAATATGAAAGCATGAGTTAAAACTTTACAGTTTCAGTGCTTTGACTGTTTTTCTGTTTTATCTTTAAGGAAAGGTTAAAGTGATTCTTAATAGTTCCTTTTGCCAGGGGACTAAGATGCTGAAGATCAGAATCTTCTTTACTTGGTTCTAGATGGTGGCAAAATCTTGCAGTGCCCAGGCCAAATTCTTCCAGAGGATTTAACCTGAAGTAATTTCCCTCAACACTGGACTCCAAGGCATGGAGATAGGATCTCCTTGTTCCATGTTCTCAATGTGTACCCAGAAGCGTGATTGATCAAACATAGCTTTGATCAAAATCAAATAAAAATCAAAGGTTTTTATTTAACATGAAATGATTGTTTTAAGTAAAATAATAATAATAATAATAATCCCTGCAGTTCTGGCTTCAGATTGGCCTGGTGATTTTTTTTTTTTTCTTTTAGTTTGGTCTATGTAACAAAACCTCAGTTTGCACTTTTCAAAAACATAAACAAAGATCCAGCAACTTAATACTTCAGCTGTATTGCAGTTGACAACAAAATGTCTTGCAGGAATTGTATTTTCCTTCCTTGAAGTTAGGGAGAAGCAGAAGGGAGATAATAAAAAATAAAAGTGAGCAGCCTCAACATTAGTTGTGTACCTGTAACTAGCTTGTGTTGATTTGTCAGTGTTAGTTAGCCCTGTTCTGATTCTTGTCATGTTGGCACGGTAACTGGAAGACAAAACCCACCTAAATGAAACACCAGAGAAGTGGTTAATGCTTATGGTTACCGCCTTGCATTAGCCTAAACGTAGTGGAAGTGCAATAAAATATAAACTGCCTTGCTATCAATATTTTATTTTATTACAAGAAATATAAACAGAGATGCAATCCTGTCTATGGGAGGCAGTTTACAGAATGAAATTTCTGGGAAAACAAAGAAGGCACTAGAAAAAGAGTATATGTTATACAGATGTATACCTTGGTATAGAAATTTAATTGCCTGATAACTAAGTGCCAATCTTCTGTCTTTTATACCCATTTATCCCTAGATTTTTTAGGTTGAGCTCTGTTAAGGAAATCCTGAACTCTCTCGTGCTTTTTCTTTTTCTCCCCTCTCCTCCCTCTTCTTTCTCTATTTTTCTTTTTTTCTTTTTCTTTCTTTTTCCTCTTAAAATAGGCCTCTGATACCATCCTTTGATCATTTAAGGGAGAAAAAGATTGTCTTCATATTAGAAGTGGTTGGTCTACCTTGGATTTACAGAACACATTGATAGTAATCCTTAGGGTAATTTGATCAAGTTGTGCCAAATTTTGCAGCACATGAAAACAGACTTACCAGCATCATCATTCAACAGAGGGCAGTTTGTGGATTCTAGCCCAAATTAGGAGATACCCTTTCACTCTTGGGTAGGCTGAATCTGGGCAGCGCTGTGTTCCTTACCTGTCTTAAATGCTTGGCCTGTGTTTATCACGAGGTACCTAACCAGAAATGAAGTGTTGAATATTTAACAAAGATGTCATTTATCCCAAACATTCACTTGTTAGTGTAGACAAGTAGGTGCTAATAAGTACCAGAAAAACACCAATAGTTTAAATAGTATTAGCAAATATCCCTTCCTTCCTTAATTGGTATATGCTACATAGGAATTCAATTTTGAATGTACAACCAAATGTTGCAAGTTGTTTCCAAGCCTTACTCTCTCCAAAATGAGACATCAAACTGTTGTCACCCAATCCTTTTTACTTCATTTTTTAGTTCAGTACTTTGATCATTCCCCTCTGACATGGTTCCTGCTGTACCAGATTAGCTAGCAGCAAGTTGCTAGCTAGATGAAAAAAACCCTTTAATGGGGTCTGTTTAGTTCTTCATCTGTAAATCATTTATGTAAAGAAAGTGTAACTAAGTCACAAATTGGCAGATAATTTCTTAGACATTTGTGTTGCTTATGAAATTATTACCCAACTATCCCTTCTGTCTGCTAAATGCTCTTTAGAATGTTAGTATAAACTTTTTTTTTTTTTTTTTAATGAAAACATGCAGAAGAAGATTACAAGAAACTAAACAAGTGCTTTTCTTCGAGAAAATTAAACAGCTCCTAAACAAGGAAGTGCAGTTCCTCTAATCCGCTGGGACTCAGTAATGCAACAGATAGAGTGCAATGAGGAAAAAGACTATTAAAATGGTGTCCTAGTTTTGGGTGGGACAGAGTAAATTTTATCTGTAGAGGCTCATATAATACTGTGTTTTGGATTTTTGATGAGAATAATGATGATAGCACACTGAGTTTCAGTTGCTGCTAAGCAGTGCTCACATAGAGCCAAGGACTTTGTCAGCTCCTCCTGCTGCCCTGCCAACGAGGAACTGGGCTTGAACAAGGAGCAGGGAAGGGACACAGCCAGGACAACTGACCCCAACAGGCCAAAGAGATGGCCCATACCCTGTGATGTCATGCTCAGCAATAACAGCTTTGCAGAAAAAATGAGGGAAGTGTTCAGAGTGATGGTGTTTGTCTTCCCAAGAAACCATGATGGAAAGCAGCAAATTAATTTCTTGTTTTGCTTTTCTTGTGTATGCAGCTTTTGCTTTACCAGGTAAACTGCCTTTATCTCAACCCATGAGCTGTCACACTTTTGCCTCCCCAACTCTCTTCCCCGTCCCACTGAGGAGAGAGAGTGAGCAGCTGTGTGGGGCTGAGCTGCCTGTGAGTTTAAACCATTCCAATCAGAAAGGAAGGAATAGGTATAAGGCATGTATAGCAGCACTAGAACTGCTTAGAGGAGAAAAAGTGGAGAGAGGGCCCAGGAAAATTATTACACTGTAGAAAGAGATATTTAAAGCCAAGGAAAATCCGAAAGAGCATCTTCTGGAAAGTAAGGATTTGAGGAAAGAAACCATGGCTATTAATGCTAAGTTGAGACTACGCTCAACACTACTTTTTTGGGGGGGACAAGCTAAAGCTCTGGAAAAAAAGAGAATTGGGGTTATTAAAGGAGCAAGAGGGAAGATTCATTTTTGAGGACTCAAATCTGTTTTAAGAATAGGAAGCAGGCAGCTTTAGGGTCACTATGAAGGAAGAGCCAGTAGTGGAGACTCCCTGAGACTGGTGCTTAGTACTGTTTTTATTCAAAACCTTCATTGGCGACCTGAAGAATGAATGAAATCTATGAAAATCTCCAAGGTCCTGGACAATACTATAGGCAAATCCCACACTGATGATGAGCTCCAGAAGAACCTTGAAAAATTGAGTGGGGGGACAAGAATGTGCCAGATGAATTCATCACAGATAAATGTGTGCAAAAATTAATTTATTACTTAAGAAATACAGCAACTGTAGATCTAGGGACACTCGGTGAAAATAGCAGGAAGTAAAAAGAGGATTTTTTTTTTTAATGGCAAATGTTGAACTTGCAAAACTTTCCACAGAAGGCGGTGGAGAGGAGGCAGATGATTGCTGGGTTGAAAAAGGGCTTGCAGAACTTCATGGCTAGCAAGGTGAAAGCAGGTGTTAAAGACAGAGTGGGCAAGCAGGTACCTTTAAGATACTCAACCCAAACCTCTGAGATCCCCAATGAGAGGGGAAAGCTGCTGGTGGTGGCCTGGCTGACCTGCTCTCCTGTGCTAGGAACTACGGCTGGAGATGGAGAACTGTACTGGGCTTTATTTGGAGGGGGTGCAAGGGAGAATTCCCCTGACAGTTCTTGGAGATTTTGCTCTGGTTACAATCTAAACAACATGTGAGAGCCTTGCTATAGATCTCTAGATAAAAGTACAGGGGATGCAGAACTTCACAGGCTGCAGAGTAACTTTATTTGGGTAGGTTCTCAGCAGTCAGAGGAATTATGATTCATGGATCAGGGTGATTTTGTTCACAAAATGGCGGGGAAGTAGTTCCAATGAGTGCTTTGAACTTGGTAGGTTTAGAAGCTCAAAAAATTTCCCATGTTTACATGGCTTATGTGCATATTTCTATTCCTCCTGTATCCACTGACAATGTCATGTTTCTATTCAGAAAGTATTGCCTATCTTATGTGGTTTTGACTGCTTAGTAGATATACTTGATTTTCTGAATTTTTTCAACTGTGTTGTGTTGTTATGAGTGCCTATTTTGTTACTATGGTTTTCAGTGAGTAAATAACACCATATGCAGCAGCTCAAAATGGAAAAGTTTCATAAATTAAAAATACAAAATATAATTTGGACTTTTTTAATGTATCCCAGTCTTCAATGTATCCATGCCTTGCTACAGCCCTAAACATTCCTTTCTGTCGTTTTATTTCTGCTCTTGATATTTATACCTTTCAAAGAATTTTGCTGTCTGAAACATTTTCGTCAGTGTTGCAGTTGATGTGTTACTGCTGGGGAATGAAAGATATTTTCACATCTTTCACATTTGCAGATGATGTGGTGCCAAAAGATTTTCACTATTTTATAAATGTGCAGATCCCAGTGGTTGCCATAGGGTTGCCTAAAAGTGTGTATTTTAGTCTATGTAAATATTCTCATTTGATTTGAGATGTTGATGATTTTGTTAGTCACTAGGGGATGCCTACCTTGAGAGCTAAACATAGACCATGCTTCATTTAAAAAAAAATCTGTTTATATGCAACTTGCAGAATAACAATTCCAGTGCTAATTGAGTTGTAACTAGCTAAGAAATGTTCTAAATTTGTTAAGTGCATGGTACATGATGGACTTGTGCTGGCACAGCTCTAAGCCAGGTATGTTGAGTTCTGCTATCTGATTCCACTCAGGCTCACGTGCCTGGACTTTTCTGAAATGAGACAAGGTACTTCTACCTTTAATTTTTTGTGCTGTCCCATTGCTATAGGTGAGCAAAGGCAGCAGAAAGGAACATGCATTTTTGCTATGGGTTCTCCAGTTTGCATTCTGGTGTATTTACTTAAACTGCTAGTGAAGACAGACCTGTGTTAATAGAGTCAGCTGCAGATTGAAGCTGCTTGCTTTTGTTGTCTCTGCTGTCAAGACAGTTACCTCTGGCAGGTGGGTAACGTAAACAAGTACAGATAATAATATCTTGTACCATTGAGCAGTTTCCTTTGCCTGAGAGCCAGTCTGCTATATCTAAAAACTATTTTTATTGCTTCTACTTGCTTAACTACTGTAAGGACAAAGCTTTTCTAAATTAGTATAAAGCTTTGGTTTGTCAATATTTCAACGTCTATGATGGCGTTACACTCATATAGAACATATACTTTGTAAAGTATGCAGACACGTAACTTTTAATCACAGGCATGAAATATCTATATAGATACAGTCTTACTGATGTGTAGACGTGATCTAGTTGAAATAGCTGCATTGTGGCTCACCCAGGTTGAGAGAGAAGGGATTATGCTTTATTGATTGGATTACTTCTCACTTTAATTATTTTTAGTCTTATGAGTTGCGAGATGCTAATTCTGTCTTAAAATCTCAGGGCTCTATTTCACATAATTCCTCCTGTTTCTGCAGCCAGAAAAGGTGGAACCCTCTTAAATAAATGTTTATACAGTGTACATGGAGACCAAAAAATCTTGGAATAAATGTCAAAATATTGGGTAGAAAGATTAAAAAAAAAAAAAAAAAAAAAGCTGCATGCTTTTCTTATTCTTGTGAAACTACTTTGTGTCATGTGAGAAGAAGAAACAGACCACTGTTATTATGTCTCTGCTTCAAAGGACTACTTGTCTGCATTAACTTTCTGTAGAAATATATGGGTGCTGTACCTGGATGGTCATGGCAACTCACACTAAAGCTCAGCCTTGAGGTACTGGCTAAATGAGGAGGACGGTGATGCCGCATTCTGTGGCTGAATCTACATTACCAGTGACACTTGAATGAGGTAGTTTTAATCTTGCTTGTGGCTGCTTGCATGAGCTGCAGTCACTACAAAACAGTCAGAGCTTGAGTCAGGCTGAGGGGTAAGTCTGAGAGTTGGGTGAACTGCCTGTTTCCGCAGCACACCCTTGCAAAGAAAACCAGAAAGGTGTATGTATAAATTTTGCCTGTGAATGCCATTAAATTCCAAGATTTTTAGATGTTTTGGCACTGTTCCAGGATACACACCCTTCCAGCCTCAGGATATAGCAGCGAAGGTCTGATTGCGCTGATCTGTGGTATGTCAGAACAGAGAGGCTTCTTTGGTGCAGTCACCTTCCTCTCCATGCCAGTCTGTCTTATGTCCGAGTATCAAAATGAAGCTCTAGTTGTTTGGCTTGAGAACAGGCACTGGGTGCAGGGACCTGAAACAATAGCTCTGATACATGTGACAGGCCCATTCATTTCAGCAGTATTAATGCTGATACCTAGTTATACTGTAAATGTCAGTGCTGTTAACTATTTCACTGCTCATCAGAAACATGCTAGAGACAGATTTTAAACAGCTGCAAAAACTCTTTAGAGACAAAGCTCATGGGGTACCACTGGTGCCAGGGTGAAAGATAAGCCACAACTTTATTTCAATCAAGAAGCATCCCATTATGCCACTGAGGCAGTAAGTCTTTCTGCTTTTGCTTTCTCCTCTTTCCCCTTAGTAGTTATTATTTCCTTTTAGTGGACAAGGGTTAATAAACACTTCGAGACATACAAAGTTTATTAAGATTTTGAAATGAGGAGCCCATAAAGTTGCTGAGACAATAATGCCCAATTGATGGGAACCTGAGAATGTGGAGCCCAGGTCATATTGAGAATATCTGTGCTAAAAACAGCATGTGACTTCTACAATAGCAGAAGAGATTATTCTGCAGCCAAAACCTGAAAGGGTAATGTTTTGTTCTGATACTGGCGAGTGCTTGCAGCACAAGAAAATGGCCCTGCCCTTGGGGAAGTGCCTAGCAGGAAAGAGAAGCTGGGAACAAACAACAGCAGAACATCTGCATAGCTGAATTCTTTGTAGAAAAATGGAGTGATTGCTAAAGCAAGTCACAACTAGATGTTGCTGGCTTATTACACTATACAGCATAGGATTAAATTTACAAATTGTATCACTCTGTGTTTTCCACCAACCTTTAAAGTGTAATGATAAACCGTACAATGCTGTTGTTTCCTTTTGGTTCCCCTTATTTGTAACATGAAAATACAAGCCCTGTTTCTATTCTTCATGATGCTGTTTAGTAATGCCTGTTTTGAAAGGGTTCCCAGTAATGTGACACAGGCACTGCACTGATCAATTCTTCCCTTGGAAGAGGAGTTGCTTTATTGCTTCTTTAGTATGTAGGTATCAGTGAGAAAACTCATTACTGGCCATGAATCGGAGTACTTGTCTTCTTTCAGTTTTGTTTCTTATCTGGTTATTTATGATCAGTGTTTAATTTTCTTTCTTAATTGATGCACTTGTAATACGAGGAAGATTCATGTGGACCCCTTCCCCTTTTGATAAACCAGGAATAAAGAAGTAAAGTTACTAAATATGTACAGTGTCACAGTTGTAAGGCATGTGGTTTTAATTAAGTTTTAACTAATTCCCTTTATCTTGTCAAAGTAATTATGACTGTACAAGTCACGTCACATTAATATGTGAAAGCAGCACTTTGGCATGGCTGGTCAAGGAACAAAGCCTTTATGACCTGCCTTGTTAAATTAAACTAGAGAGACTGATCGACTTGTATTTTGTTACCTTCTTTGATAATTTATGTTAAAGGTAAAGAAAAGTGCTAAAGGGCCAGCACACATTGGTGCTAAATAATGCCAAACTACGGCAGCAAACAAATTGAGGGGGAGAGATCTTGAAGATCTTTTAAATTTATGCTCCAGGATTTGTTAATGAAAAATGAAATGACATGTAGCAAATAAGCAGTTTAAGTGAACTGATAATGTCTGAACAAATCTAAACTTTATGCTTTTTTTGTATGATCGGGTTGAATACTCTGAAATTACTACTCATTTTTCTATTTTCTGTTTAGACAGGGTATCTGGTATACAGAATATAACTGAAATTAGTTAGGAATACCCAGTATACTAGCTATTCTTTACTACCAAATCATCTAGGTACTTACTGAGAAGAGCAAGTGCAGTGTAGTCTTCTCTGCCTTTAGTAGGGCATAAGGTCTTTTCCACTTAAGGTAAGCTGCATTCACCTTTCAGCTTCACAAGGTGTATAGTATAAATTTGCGTCCTAGCTCACCTAGCATTAATTTCCTATCTGGGCAAGCTCTATTGGCAACCTTTTAGCCTAGGTAAGTATTGAATTATGATTTCTGTAGTGACACCTGTACTGATTTGTGTAAATTTGAACTGCACCACAATAGTAGTTCATCTTGTTACAATGCAAAGTCACACTCAGAAAAACTACCAAAAGAATGAATGTATAACTTTGTGCTAAGTTCCTCCTGTGGACTGTCTGCTTCATACTCTCACCCCCACCTCCCACGTTCACTTTGAAGGAGCAGAGAAATTTGCTTTTCTGTGCTCTGCCAGGAACTTCTGGAGAGGCTCCTCCCAACCCCTTTGACTGTTATGTCAATTCCTATCTTTTTGAGACATTTTCCATTAGAAATAACTATGCTACCTGTGTCTGCTGTTTTTGTATGAAGCTGCTGTAGGGACAATTTCTGAAGATTCCTGGCTGGATTCTTAGCTGGGGTCTGTGCCCTTTTCATAGCAGAGACTTTAATCAGTTTAGAAATTCAGTCCGTTCCAGAAGGAATATGCTGAGTAATAACAGCATATCATTGTCACAACAGCTTGCAGGCAGATTCAGGAAGACAGCCTTATTTTCTTTTCACATATTTGCATATATTTCTCTTCAATATCTTGGGAGGAAAAGGAAAAAATTATATACTTTTCCAAACAAAGATATGTAGGAAAGGGTATGCTTTAGGCCCTTATATCTGTACGAATCTAAACAGGCTTGGTGGATGGTATGCTTTGAAAGAGAAGATAGATTGTGTAGGAAATTACAATGGGGTTCCATTTCGCTACACAGATTTCAACATTATTCACTTAGTTTCATGTACCTCTTCAAATAAAAGTCAGCATTGAACACAAAGATGGGTAGTCTAACCTTGGAAAATAAATAACAAGAAAAACAAGAACTAAGGCTCTTAAGCAGTCTGGAAAAGAAGTTGGAGGGAGACACCTGTTCCTGCACACCAACACTGTCAGGTTGCATTTGGCTCACCTCTAAAATGAAACATAGCAAAAATATAATCTTTGGAGACCCTCAGAGTTTTCAAGACTTGCAAGATTGTCTCATTAGGAAACGCAGTGAAGACCACAGAAATCAAATGGAGGAAAATATGTTAATCTGAAGATGCTTGCATTAAGCTTTTCACAGGTTATGAGAAAGCAGATGCCTGGCATCAACTTCAAAAAGTTTCTATTTTCCTGATCATTTCAGTCAGCTTTCCAAAAGCATTAGATATTAAGTACCTTTCAGCCACAAAGCAGGCACCAAGGTCTGGTCTTGAAATTGTGTTTTACTAAATTAATGATATGGGAAAGTAAGCATACACTTACTTTGATAAGAGACTTACTTTGTAAGTATAGGGATATTGGGTATGGACCTATTTAAAAACTGCTCAGAAAACATTTAATATGACTCTCCTATGTTTCCTGCATAACTCATTCTGGAGCTAAATGGCCCAAGGGCAGCTTCACAGTGGTCAGAACAGCTACTGAATATTTTTCGTGAATTAGCTCTAGGTTCAGATATTTTCCACCACTGCCAAATAGAATCATAACTCTTTACAAAGTTTTCAGAACGATGTACATAAATAACATCCTTTTTTTTCTCTCAAACCTGTTCTCTAGATTCCTGACCAGCACGACATAACTTGCTAGTATGCTAACTTGCATACTTGCTGATGTTGCTGTTTATTGCTCCACAATCTGCAAACAGGAAGCACCTGGGAGATTAAATCTTTGAGTGGGTTGTTAAAAGGGCAAGAAATCTGAGAACCTGAGAGCTTAGGAGGTAGAAGGAGAATATTGATATATTCAGGCTATATGAAGTATCAAACTTATGAATCAAGACACTGATTAGCATGTTTCCTTCTTGAATGAAGAAGTGAGAAGTAGTGCTGACTCAAAATGTAAGAGTTCTACCTCAGCTGGTGGATTGGGAATAGTTTGACCACATCCTCGATGTTTATTAGAACACTGATGGACTTTCATAAATCAAGCTTTGAAAGTTTTTGTACTTGCTTATTGTTAATTGTGGTGGAAAGGTATGGAAGGTATCTCCTGATCTCCAGATAATTATCTCGCGCTAATTACTGAAACACAAAGATTTTTGTATAGAATGTGGGCACCCATTTACTGTTGAGGAGAAAAATACATGTTAGGAGAGTTTTCAAATTATCCATAGGATTGTTAGAATTACTTTTACAGAATTTGAATGTTTGTTTTTGTGCTTGAGTTGTTAGTAAATAAACTTCTTAGTTTTGTTTCAGCTTACTTTCTATTAAAGAAAGATTTTTCACCAGCTGACCCTGCATTAATCTAAGTAATGAAAGACTTTAATCAGATGCTGCAATGTGCCCATTTCCTGCAGGCTTCTAACTTGAATTGGAACCTGCTGGAAACAGAAGCTGATTTTCTCAGTAAGTCATTGTTCAAAATTAGTGGATCTCAGGAGTGGCACCTTTTATTAAGGAGCTGAACCCCTGCTTCATTAGAGGGAAAAAAGAAAAAAAAAGAAAAAAGAAAAAGAAAAGAAAAAGAAACGAGTTAAGAAAAATGTAGAAAAAGTGAAATCAAAGGTTAAGGAAATAAAGCCTGAAAATGAGAAGGTGTGAAAGGGGGTTGGAAAGGGTATTTATGCAGGATCTGATGGAGCCTTCTCTGCAGAATCATGCTTTCTTACTTCAGAAATTCCTGCCTGCTTGCAGAGCTTGCCAGCATAGAGAGGGTCTGCAGTGAAAGGTGCACTGCCCTTCTTCTCCCTTGGCAACCAAAATCCATTGTTTGCCGTAGTATTAATCTTGTTTCCATCACAGGGCACCTAATCGTTGATCAGCCTAACCTGTTCCCAAGGAAGTTATTCAATTCAACGCCAAAGTCAACCAAAGAAACCTAGATCCATTTTTGGAAGTTAGAAAGTCTGAATCTTGAATAATCTAAATTCTGATCAGCATTAGTTCATGGTATTTAACGTTCTCTGCCCATTCCCCATAAAATGAGGGATTTTTTTTTTTTTTCCTATCTTGTATTCAAAGATGAAAATCTGTACTTTGGAAGATTTCCTGACCTAGTGGTGTTATATATTTTTTTCTTTTGGAAGAGGAGAACACAGCTTTACCCCAGTGTATTTCCCTGGTACTCAAAAGGAAAAAGATTTGCATTTCCACTCCCTAGCTTGAAGTAGGGTTTACAGCTTGGAGAATAAGACACATAAAATACACACAGCCCAGCCTAACCAGCATGAGATAAAAACAGTGTAACCAAGAGTAAGAGATACAAAATAACACTTGTGTCTATACTTCTAGTAGAAGGGAAACAGCAATAACATTCTAATCATAAGATATTTCTTTTTAATTTGTAAGTGTTAGCACTGAAATTGGTCAAAAACTAGCCTAGCAAAAGTCCCTCCTTGCATGTCCTGCTTACTCAGCTCAGTGCAGCAGCTGTTCCAATAAGCAATCTGATGTTTAGCACCTGAGAATTTGCTCTCTCCTTTAACCAGGATTGCCAACTCAACAAAATGTATAAAAGCATGAAGTTTCATAGCTCTTTCTCCCTAATGTGACAGCCAAAGGAAATCTGAGTTACAGTGCAGTCATTAGCTTTCTAGTAAAATTAATTTTTATATTTTGAGGCTTTCTTTTTTTGAACACAACAAGATGGTACAGATGAAATAGAAAATTTCTCTGTACTATCTTGTTTTGATTTATTTAGAAAAATTAAACTGTTTGTTGCTTGTTTTCTTAGAACTTTGAACCCACATAAATTGTATTTGCTCTTGAGTGGAGTCTCCCCAAATTGTTAGGTTTATTCTTCCATTTTTTGTCAATTATAGCACCTTCCACACATGAATCTCAAATTCCTGGAATCATGGATCTTGTTGTTGTTGCTTTCTCGCTATTGCAGCAGAAAGGTTGCCTCAAATATACCTTATAGTTTCAGGAACAAGAAGCAAAAAAAAATAATAATTCAGTATCCGTTTCTGGTAAAATTCAAACAATAAAAGTATAAAGCTGCTGAGGATAAGACATACCTCTGATCTAAAGAAATATATATTTTGTCTGTATTGCTTTCTTTCTCCACAAAAAGTGACATTGTTTCCTTAGGGCTGGATAGATAAGGGGACAGAAAAGGAAGGGAAATTAATAAAAATGATAAAAGAATATACACAAAACAAGTGATGCATGATGCAGTTGCTCCCCACCTGCTGACTCATCCAGTCCCCAAGAAATGGCAGCCCCCTCAGCCCACTCCCCCAGTTTTATTGCTCAGCATGACACATACCATAATGTGGACATCCCTTTGGCCAATTAAGGTCGGCTGTCGTGCCTCTGTCCTCTCCCAGCTCTCTGCGCGCCCAACTCCTCACTGGCAGGGCAGCATGAGGATGTGAAACATCTCTGGCTCTGTGTAAGCACTACTTTGCACCAAACAAAGCATTAGCACATTGCCACCGTTATTCATATCCTAAATTCCAAAATACAGCACCATGCCAGCTACAAGGAAGAAAGTTAACTCTATTCCATCTTAAACTAGGACGATATTTATTTCAAAGTGGATGTCCTAGTGAGTCTGAGCATAAAAGCGAACTTTAGGAATTAGATTTGTTGCCAAGCATTGAATATCTGCAGGATGGACAGCACCTGAAGAAAGAGAACTGTTGAGTTGATGGGGCAGAGGACAGTAGTAAAAATAGTCTCTCACTGAATGCAGCAGTTAATTGTCAAATATTGCATTTCTTTTTATCTTAACTGCATAGCAATCTCCAATGCTACATAGTGATCCCATGCACAAATTCTGATGGAGATGAGAGCATTCAATAATAATAATTAAAAAAGCAGTAATGAATCATCCATTTCATTTATGATTTACTGCTCAAAAGAAATATTTCAGAAGCTGTATGAGCAAGAAGACACTGCTGTCAGCTGTGTTGCTGTTGCTTTCAGAAAAATCTTGGTGAAAAATCTTTCCTCAGAAAATATCAAAGCAACCATATCCATGTGTTTGGACTTGCTAACTTGTTTACCACATTGCCAGGTGTTTCTAGGCCTATTTTCTATGAGGCTCTAGGGCACTGAGGAGTAAGGAGTTGACAGCTGAAGACAGGTTGTCAGTGATTGCTGGGCTGGGGCAAGTGGAGAATGGAAAAAAAGAAGGTGGGAAGTGACATGATGTTGCTACCGATGCGGGAGGGGTTTGACAGAGATTCCCTTCTCTCTAAAGGCAAATTAAGAGCTCTTCATTATCCTAGTGCCATGCATCATGGAAGGAAGATAATTTTACAAGATTATAGACTTTTCTAGTATGCAAGCAAATCTACATCCATTTTCCTGTGAAAAAAAGACATCTAGTTTTTCATCAGAAATATATTGCAAAGTACATATAAGGCTTTCATCCTTCATTTTTATTGGTATTGGATCACAGATCTGTAATCTGTTTCAGATTATTCTGTCTTCTTTTCCTCTATAGATTTCAGTGGTTGCTTTTTTAGTTATTTTGGTCACAGCAGATACCTTCTGCAGTGCCTCACATACTAGAGCACTGCTGTCTGGGAGGGGTGTGAATCTGAGAGAGAATTTGGAACCCAATATTTTTCCCACTTGTCAGTTTTGGTTTTTTAGAACAAAAGGTCTGAATTTACAGAGAAAATTATCTTCTGTATTTTTGGACTTTTAAGTCTGGTATTCCTAAGTGTTGTTGCTTGAATGGGGGAAGATGGTCCTTAAACAAGAATCTGTAACAACGTGTGTTCACATACTATTTATGTGTGTTATTATCTGTATTTTTAATAGAATAGAATTTGAAATACCCTGTCCTATCTAACTCTGAGCATTTCACTTTCCTTTTGTTATTCTTTTTCTTCTTTCCCTTTTGTCTATTCTGACTACAACTTTTTTGGTGTAAGGGGATTATCTTGTATAATGATGATTGCACTGTGATGGAACTATCAGAAACCCAATTCTCTAGAGACTTTTCTAGACAGTGCTGTTATGCGTGAAGTCATCTGGCATTCAGAATCAGTCTGATTTTATTTCTTCAGCCTTAAGAGACAAAAACATTTTGCATCTGCATGCAGGTAATAGCCTTGAAATATTTTTTGGATCTTATTATTGGTTCCATGGATGTGCACACGTGATCTGTATGTTCAGTGTTTTGTGATTGTGCTATGATATTAAAAATATGAACTGTCTTAGGGAGGGTTTTCAGGTGTGACAAGCAATACAACCAGCGCAAGTGGTGCATTTGCAAAGGTTGGCAGATTCATTGTTTTGGGAAAGGGAAAAGATTTTATTTAGATGAGCTGAAAGAATAGCCTATTCAAAATGAACTGCAATTCAATGGGAATTTAAGTTGAATCAAAGGGACATTTAATGCCCTTAACTGACAAAGAAGTTTATGCAGAAGTTTTCTCTGTTCTACAATTCCCAAGTACCATAACTAGCTGAATTTTCCAAAAATTAGTGTTAAAATGAACTCCGGTTTCACTTCTGTTGTAAAAAGCAATACTTTTGTCTAAAAACTCATCAGCTACACAAAATTCAATTTAAGTGTTGCTTTTTAGCTTAGAAATCTTCTTTTGCTTTTCCTGTTTTCAATTTTGAACTTAAAGTTCTCTGCATGTACGTGTGGTGCTACCTGACACAGCTCATATTTCAGCACAGTGGCAGCTAGCTTCTTTTGCAGGGCCTCTACTAATGATAGCATTGATCCAGTGGTCAACACTGCTCAAAGGCAAGATCAGCTTCAATGCTTTTCCTTCTCCTGCCCTCTCATTAGTAGTAAAGTTGCCCTTAGACATCATTTGCATGCTTCAGGATGAAACCTGCTTATTGGTGAAGCATCCCCATGCATTCATTTGTCAGGTTTTACTGCTACTTATTGCTTATTGCTTTTATTGCTACTTATGGTTTGTAACTAGAACTTTCACAAGAAATATTTGATATTACCTACGTATTCACAAGCACTGTTTGTAACTTTTCAGATATGTATATCTCACCAACTGGAACAGTGTTGCATAGAGTCAAGGTGGTTGTCAGCTCAATGTGGTAACTTCTATTAGCTAAAATAAGTTTTAGAGTATTATCAGAAAATAAAGACTGAGTAGTCAGGCTGTGTAGCCTCTCAGTATTTCTACTGATTTCTGAATTATTAGAATATTAAACTTTTATGACCTCAGAAATATTTTGCTGAAGGGAGCTATAAATAAAATGATGCTAGGCTTTTGAGGAATCCAGGGCTGTCCTAGGTAAACCAATAAGCATTGATTCCTCCTTTTCATGGAGCATATGAAAACTGAAAAGGTGATGCTTGATTTGAAATTTCTGAGCTGAATGTTGTATATATAATGTACAACATTATTTGTGTATTATGCATACGCAAATAAATGTATGCTTAATGAGTTTAAATAGGGACTGAACAAATTAATGGCAAAATCTACTCAACTTCATCATCAGTTTGGGTAACCCTGTCTCTCAGTACTAAATATTTGGAGCAAAGTGCTTGGGGAAGTAACGCTATCTATTTTCATGCTGTTGGCTACAGATTCATCTAGTTGGTACTAGAAGCAGTTATTATTCCAGAAGTCCTAATATGTCCCCTTTCCCCTGGTAGAAGTATTGTTTCCATTAAAATTTTCTACAGATGGAAAGGCAGAAGGCTCTACAGTGTATAGGAATTTCAAGACATTCTCTGATTTGGACTAGGGTAGAAAATCTGATGATTTTTTTTTCCTCCACTCCTTTCTTCAGTCTGCTTTCATTTCTGTCACCTCATCATGGTGGGAAGTCTGTATGTATTACTATGGAGGCAGAGGTGGTTGACTATATAGTTAAGTAATTCAGAAACTAGTCACTACTGAGTAATTTTCATCTTCAGTGCTTATTATGCAGCTTGAGATTTAAAAGGTATGAACCATATTTTTGCTGCTTAGTCCTTCTGAATAACAAATGCTCTATATAAAATCATTGTTAATTTTGTGTGTGTGTGTGTGTATGTGTGTGTGTGAAAAGACAATATCAATCAAACAGTAATGAAATGTATTTTCAAATGGTTGCTCAGAACTGCCTGGAATGCAGTGTAACACCTGGAAATGCCTCTGATGCCTGGGACCCATATCTTCTTGGCACAAATACTTGAACAGTGGACTTTGTCTTGAAAGAGATTTTTATATATTAAATAAAAAAAAAAAAAAAAAGAGAGAAGGAAGCTCGGCTGGAAATTTTGAGTGATTAATATGTAAGGCATGTCAAAATGTCCCATGGAGCCACACAGTGCCTTAACCAAGAATTAATTTATACTGAACCATAAACTAAAGATAAAATAAAATTGCTGTGAAATGCTAATAAAAATTCTTCTTCCAAAGCCACTCTATTGAGCAAATCTTAAAAGAAGAAAATGTTTCATGGCTCAAGACTGATTATAGGGCTAAAATGGAATGGAAGAATGAAAATCAAGAAAATCCAAAATAATGCACAAAACAGAACTATCAGTGCTAAGGATACTAAAAATCTTACTGCTAAATCACTGGATTGCAGGTCCCATGTACTCTGTAAGAAGTGCCTTTCTGTGAAGATAAGGCCATTGAGATAAATGGAATTCAGTCAAGGAAGACAGGGTAAATAATCTGATTGAGAAGAGGGAAGCTTCATTTTAACCAAGATTCAAATGAATAAAACTAGGACTTCACATTATGATAATTAACACCAGAAAAGGGACTCTCTCCTTCTGGGAAATGAGTAGAATAAACTCTGGCTGGAAATGATGGTCTCATATTTTACCGGAGTGGAATAAACAAAACAGAAGAAAACAGAAAAGCCTCAAAATAATTGTTCTGGAGGGATAAAAATTCATTTATTAATGGATGCACCAATGTGCCTAATACAAAAACTCAGCACTTATCCAAAGTTCAGCTGTTGATTGTAAAAAGCAAGGAACACATTCAGGGAATGGTTTCTGTGACTGCCAGAGTTCATTGTTGCCTAAAAAAGAAAAGAAAACAAAACAAAAAAACCAGAAGCTAAACAGAAAACAAAATGGTAAGGCAAAAATTATCAGGAAATTTGTGATATCTATAGTATTAAGTAATGCTGCTTGTATTTATTTGTCCTATAGGAACTGGATATAAAAACCTTCAGGAGAGAAAAATATGTATAAATGATAAATTTTCATGAAATTGCAGTGCAGGGATGTGGCCTTAATTCTTATGTTAAAGTCAAAGCTACTGTTATCTATGTGACATTACAAGCTATACATTCCCGGATATAGTTTAAACATCCATGTGTGTTCATGGGGTAAGTAGTGTCCTTGCCAGTTTGCCTTAGGAGACCAAATGAGAAATGGTAATAGATGATCTCAGCAAATGGTAACGTTACAATATATCTTGGCCTACACAAAATTGTTTTGGTGCTTGACTCCTATAATGTGATCTGGGCATAAAGTATTGCAGTAAACTAAAAAAAGATAGCATTTGCTGTAGCAAAGTGAACTGCATTTGAAAACCATTAAAACTTACCAAGACTTGACTCAAAATACTGAGATCTCCTAAGGAGTATGTGCTCCTTGGTGAGCTGAAGCCAAAGTGCTTATCCTTCAGCTGTTGACCTGAAATACAGCAAGCTTATTCTCTGAAAGGTTAATTACTTTCAATGAATGAGGTGCTTCTTTTTCCTTTTGAATTTCTAACATTCCTAGAAGTGAGAACCTTAATAAAGAAGACTGCAGTGAGACCTTTCCATTTGAAAGGATTGGCTCTCTGGCCCTGAAGAACTGGTGGGTTATAGCTGGGGCTGTGCAGGACAGTTTTTTTTTGCTGTCAGAACAGATCAGCAAATTCTGAGGGGCAGAAGAAAGGAAGACTGCCAGCAGAGTCCTCTGTGTCAGGAAATCATTCACTTCCCCGTAGTAATCTGCTTCTTCATCTTTATCCCACATGTTAGGGTACTTAAGTTTTCAGGAACCCTGTGGGATCGAAGCAACTCCTTTGTGAATTTTCTTTTTGATGGGGAGGGGTAAGCAACTTTGTTCACCTTCCTATGTTAAAACCACTAAGTTTTTTAGACTAAGTTCAGCTGCTAAATATACCGGTTTCTTAATTTCATAAAAAGGAGGCATTGCTGGTGCTTTGTGACATCAGGTGATGAGTGATTGTTGCATCCTTCTGGTTCCTGTGCACCAGAAAGGATTGGGCCTAGCAGCCTCTTTCAATTTCTTTCTTGTTCCCTGCTTAAATCAAATATCAGGTGATTTCACTGAGCTCCTGAAAATAGATTGAGCAGGAGAAAACAGGCTCTGCTGCAGTCAGCCCGTGGAAAATCAATGAGCTTCCTTGGCAATGCAGGAAAAAAAAACAAAAACCAAACAAACAGAAACAAACAAACAAACAGAAAAAACCCCAACCAAACAAAAACAACCCAAAAAACAGCCTGTGAGTTACTTTGAGTTTCACAGACTTTGCCCAGCTGGGCAGCCATATGGCAGAATTTGTAGCACCAAATTTGGGAAAGGGCCAAGCACTGTGGCTGCTACTGAAGGAAAAACTTCCTCTTTGGGGGCATCCTCCACAGCTGCACAGTCAGGCCAGCAGCATTAAAGATCTTTTAAAACACAAACACAATATAGCTGCTTGACATATCATATCATGTACATTTCAAAAATACTGGATTGAAAAGAAAGATCTAGTGTGCCTGAATATTCAGGGTGTATTCATCGTGAAAGCTACTGGGGCAAAAGCTTCCCTACAGGAAGATTATATAACAGGATTATTTAAAAAGTCAAACGATACAGTTCAATAAAGGAAATAAATTATACTGGTTAGCAAGAACGATTGCCTGAACTACAAAACTTGCAATGTTTTAATCTAAGCAATGTGATTTTTGACTTTGTAGAGATTCCAAATTACAGGTTTTTTAAAAAAATTTATTTATTGGTTTGTTTTTGTTGTTTGTTTATTTGTTTCCTTGGTTTTCTTTTGTTTTGTTTTAGTACAGCACATGCCAGATGCAGAAAGCCATGAAAAGGCTGGGGACAAAAGGTCTTGGCTGTGGAATGAACTTTCAGAGACTAGGTGAATTGAAACTCTGGCCATCTTCAAGAAGAGCTTTTAAACCTCTCCATCCAATAGTTTTTCTGTCAAAACTAGAATGGCACAACACCAACCACTCACACTTCTTAAATAATCATAATTTTCTAAAATCTCAACCAGAACACAGCATTTCCACAGCCTCAACAGACAGAAGGACCAGAAATTCCACATGGTTTACCAGAGACTTCATTAGCACTAATCTGTTTTATGTAGAAACATTCACATTCTCCAATGGCTGGTGACAGTACAAACACTGAGATGAGAGGAGGAGGATTTCTAATACATTAGAGAACTTCTTTTCTTTTTTCTTCTTTTTTCCTTAGCTTGCCTTTCAGTATAAATCCTGTAGGCTTTCACAAGTACTGATCACTTACAGCATGAGGGGGGGCTGAAGCCTTGTGCTGGATGAATTCATTTTGAAATGTCTAACTGATACGTGTAAAAAAGACAAGAAATTCATGACTTTTTTATGGAATTATTTTAAATGGAATTATGTTTTCTTAAATATTTTATACTGGGAAAGTGAAACGGAATATAAAAAACACTTGGCTAAGTGCCAAGATCTTTCTCCAGGGTCGTGCCTTTTATAGCTAAACTTAATGTAGAATTATTTCATGGATGCTGGGAAAAAAAATCTTTCAACTTGCTGAACAGCAGCAACATTATTCTTTACTTGTAACCTCAAGTATCTGCTGAGGCTCTGCAGGAGGTAACAACATGCACTGGACCTCCTCTTGCTCCCTCTTCACCCCACCTCAGCAAAAGATTTGCTGCAAAGAAAGTTCAAAAGAGGATAATGACGCAATTTTGCAGATGCTTAAAGGCACTCCTCCAAGTGTGAGCAGTCGCATGGAAAAAATGCAGAGGTGTTTATTTTAAAATATATCAAATGGGTAGGGTAGGCTAATTTAATGGATCAAGTCCAGGTGCAGTCTCAGCTGTGAATGGAGGAATTTGGTAGTGGTGATGGGTGGCATGTATCTTATATCAAATAAAGACTGAGAAAATATTGCGTAATGTTCTAATATCACATTGAAAATAATATGGCCTACCTTCTAAGTAAGCAGTGTTTATGAGAAGGAGGAAGTCCTCTGCAGAGTGGTCCTCTTAACAGAGTGATGAGTAACTTCATATTCATTTAACAGGTAATCCCATTAGCAGCAGAGGACAGCCAAATGTGAGGATTGGAAATCTTGAGGCAGACCTCAAAGAGCTGCAGTATGAGCACTAAGTGTGCTGGGTGTGCACGTATGTACACACGTACATATATATATGAGAATATGAATTTATGTGCGTATGCTTCAAAAGTTTAGATCTATTGGCTTATTTTAGTGGGCCTTTTGATTTTGGACTGCCCTGTCAAGTTTCACCATATCGGTCTTCTGCTGTTTTGGACTGTCTGATATTGTGAGGCTTCCAAAATTACATAATTATCTCTGTGCCTCTTGGAACAGAATCAGCATCTGTCTGTCTTTGATTCTAATGCCTTCTCTGAGAGAGGAGTAAAGCTTCTCTTATTACAGTTAAATTATGTAGCTCCCATATCAGTTCTGCCTCTAGATGCAGAAGTTCTTAAATTCTCCTCTCTGGTATAGTATGAGGGCTGCTCCGAAAGTAATGCCTCCGATTTTATGATGGCCCTCAACATCAGAGGCAGATGTTGGTGGTATGGCAGTAGAGGCTGAACCTTCCAAAAAGTATTCCATTGCATGTCGTTGCTGAGCAACAGATGGCAGTAGAGGGGTAGTCTGACAAAATGACATGGAAGTGCATTTGAAGCAAAGTGTGGATGTGAATTACTCCTTGCTGAAAAAGCTGCACCTATTGACATTCACCAACAATTGCTGAACATCTTGGAGACCAAACTGGGAATGTGAGCACAGTGAGGCAGTGGTGGTGCGTTTTAGCAGTGGAGACATAGGCAATGGATCATCTCTTCTGGTTCAGATTTTGAGGGGTGTGGCATGCAGGTACTTGTTCATTGCTGGTGAAAATGCATACCTAATGGTGTCTGTGTTGAGAAATAGTGTTTTGTAGCTGAGTCCACTCTATCAAATAGTGTTGTTGTGAACTTTGTTGTAATTTCCATGCAAATAAATAGAAGTCAATACTTTTGGAGTAACCCATGTAATCATTGTATCTTTTCATTTCAAAACTGCTTTTTTAATTTTTTTTTTTTTTTCTGGATGGATTTCTCCAGTTCCTAGAGGTGTTAAAGAAGTTAGAGGTTAGAGTCTCCAGCTTCTCTATAATGCCTAACGTTAGAGAAGGCAGGAGAAAGGACTTGGTTTCTCAGTAGGAACCAGATAAAAGTGGGAAAAGGATATTAAAATGCTGGGCTTTTTCTGCCTTCTTTGGCTTTGCTGTCACAAAGTTTGTTGAGGAAGTGAAACTATGCTAACTTTGTCTATTAAATCTGCTTCTTGACTTATCATAAAGAAATTCCCTTTGGCTGCTCCAGTCATTTTTGATAGGTTTGGAACTTTTCTTCTCATCACTAGGTTAGCTTGTCTCAGCATGCTTGCCTTGCACAGGAATTGTAGAATTTTGAAGCCTTTATAAGGTACAAGATCTGCTTGTTCACTGTTGGCTCTGTATTCATGCCCAGTAAAACTTCTTTGTTGCACAGGGAATGGAAGAACAGTCAAAATGGAGTTGCAGCTCAGGAACTGCTATCAGTGAGGCATTTTGTTGATCATGAAGTTTGGGTGTCTACTAACTAGAGCAACCAAACCCGTGTACTATAGAGAATAGTTTATAAATGGCAATCAGTTTTGATCACTGCATTTTTGTTGTGTGAAAGAAGTACAGTTACATTTGCATGAATAGATTCACTTCCCTTTCTGATACACAAAAAAGACGTGAGCAAAGGAAAAATCATTAGGTGACCCAATGTGTAACACTGGATTTGTTCATATAGCGTACTTCAGACATATGCAGCAGGAGCGTAATGTGGTGTATTTAAGCAGCAAGCATTGTCACAAGGCTGCCCACAGTAAAGAGGTTCAAGGATTCAAGAGATGCAGTAATATGAAATTGGATGAAAAGCTCAGTGGTTACACATATGGAATAAAAAGTGATTGTAAGAGGAGCTATTTCAATTTAGGTAAAGTATTAAATGGGGTCCCTGGGGATCAATACTTGAATTTGTACTGTTTTCTAATCTATAAAAATGCCCTGGGTTAAAAAAAAATAATAATAATAACTGCAAGTGCATTCAATTTGCTGGTGATATGTGGGATTGCATGGGAGAAGTTGGAGTACACAACAGTCAATGAGCAAATGTAACGTTGAACTAGGTCAGCATATAGCAAACAGACTCTCTTTAAGAATATATAACCAAGCAGATGGGATCTCAGAACTGGGTAAATCTGACAGGAATAGAACTGTACTTGTTTAAGAAAATTTTAGAATGGAACACGAATGAATTGTGGTGGAAGGCAGGAAGGATCGGTCCTGTAGGCATAATGAAATGCTGGAGACTCGGACTGAAAAGTATAGAATAAGAGAATAAATAATATTTCATCTCCAGCAAAGGAAAGGAGAAAAACTTGCACACTCCAGTCACTTTTGGAAAATTAATTTAAACATGAAACCTGATCCCTCTTACTCTGCACCCTGGAGAATGCTGGGGAAGTTTGAGATGAGTGCTGGCAAAATCTACTGCAGACCAATTTAGAAACCTCCAATGATCAGGCCCCTCAGCCTCAGCCAGAATCAGCCATATTCTGCAATGTCTTTCAGTAAACTCCATCAAGGGCACTGGGAAGAAACTAAAGAAAGTGTCAGAATTTGCATCCCAACTTTTAAAAGTAATTTGTAAACCACTTTTTCCTGTGGATTATTCATCTTACCCAAGTTTGCTTATGTGCTCTACTAAGTGAATGCCTTTCCTATTTGTTACTTTTGCTAAACAGGATTTATACATTTGTCATTTTACTTTGTCTCAGTTGTGGATCTGCCAAAGATTGCCTAGAGTTTTTAATTATACTCTTCTGTAGACTTTCCCCCAGTCTGAGAAGTAATCTAAATAAACCAATGTACTGTTCAAGTATTCTCAGATATTGAGATGTATTCAGATAGCATATCAATGATAGTGACTGGAATCCGCATGAATATACAAAAATTGAAGGGTTTTTTGTTATTTTACATAGATATCAACTTTGTTTTACCCTATTAGGATAAACTCTCACATCTCATGTGAAACATATTTGAAATACATCATATTTCTTTCCTTCTACCAGTGTTCTTGTTTGGCAAGTGATAAAAATGCTCCCTTTTCACATATCTGCTCCTTGCTATGTAACTTAGCAATAAATAAAATATGATCTCTGTCTTCTTTGGTTTTTTGATTTTCAAAGAATGCATGTAGTGTGTGCTTACTCTTTTACCTGTTTCTCTCTGGTATGCCCAGAACAGTGTGCTTCCTGGTCTCCTACACTGGCTTCTGTCATCAGGAAAAAGCAATATTTACCCATGTGATGGGATTAGGTGTATTCTGTTTTCTGGGGTGAATTCTGTCTGAAAAAGATTGTTTCAGACTCTTTAATCATTTTAGTTTACCTGCTTGTTAAGAGTGAATGTAGAATGAAGTTTTAACATGATAATAATTATGTCTTTTCTCTAGGTGTTATTACAGTTTCATTCTCACCCATGTGCTTAGTATCATCCCCATACATTGCATTTTTTTCCTCTTTTGTTTTGTTTCTTCTTTCCACTCTTGCAGATTACACTAATTGTTGTAGACAGTGCAAAATTTGGAACTCCGATAACCTTTTCCATGACATCTTTCTTCTGCTGAGTGTCCGTAATAATGACTTCAGTGTCAGAGAATAGCTTAAGTTTCATAATCCCATAATCTTCATTATGTATTGGACAGCTGTAGTTGTGTTGTAAATTCTAATTGCATAGTTCAGGGTTAATTCTGGCTTTTCCAGTGAACACTCAGTTTCTCATCCAGATCTCAATTACAATCTTATCTCATATCTGGTCCTCGTTAGACTTGCAAAATTGGCTTAGATTGATCACAACCCCCTCTGTAATTTCACGTTCCTCTATGCCCTGATTAAAAGCACATACTTCATGTGTTTCATTTTTACCAGGAATGCAGTGCTCCTCGAATTTCTGTTACAGTTTCATAGCTGGACTTCTGTGTCTAAGCTCAAAACTATTAAATTCCTGTGCTCTGAATCAGCCAATACCACAGGAAAAATCAAAGCACCTTCTGTGTATCTTCTTATGTTTTGGCTCTTCTTGTTTGCAAGAGTGTATAAAGTGTTGTGTGAACTTGCTTAAGCTTTTTCCTTTTGTAGATATTCCCATCTCTCTCATCATGTTTTTAGCTACTTCATTTGTCCTGTTCTTATGCAGTTCAAAAACAAAAAATATCATTACTGTATGAAATTTATGGGCACAGTGCAGGGCAGCCCAGCTGATGTGGCTGCAAGTCACCACCCTTCACAGAGGGTTTTGGTCTTAACCTTGTGGTTGGGCTGTGCAGTCTTGCAGCTGCCCTGATGCTGTATCAGCAGTGTGTAGCTATGCAGTCAGACAGAGCTGCTGGCCAGTCTGACCGAAGCACAACCATGAAGTCTGGGTTTTCCTGTTAGATGAGTGAGATTGCCTGTTTAACTGAATAGGCAAAAAGGAAGATGGCAATGTTTGTCTGGGGAAGAATGGAGAGGATACAGCTGCACCTTTCTGTACCAGCCTGCAGCTGGATCAGCTTGGGCTATCCTTAAAACCCCACGCAGAGAACCGCATCACCCTGCGTCTCAGTTACAGCTGCTTCTGTGTTCCGTTGCTTGAGATGTAAGCTAGAAAATAGTTACACACTGACTGCTGCTGGCTTGGCTTCCCAGTGCCACATCATCTCTTTGTTGGATGAACCTGGATTGTTACAAGAATGAGCACGCTCAACACCGAGAAGCTTTAGTTTTCTTGCTTTTGAGATCTTTTCTTTCTATTCTGTTGTTGTTGCTTGTTTGTTATTTTTTTTTCTCTCTCTCTTTTTAAGCTGTAGATAGTATTTTTGTACTGGTATTTATCCAAGTAGGAAAATGGCTTTCACACTGAGAGCAGAGCTAATCATCATTACCTGTACGTAATGCAAGTTGGAGACACTTCTTTGATTGGGCATTTTCAGAAGTAGGAGATTCTTCGAAATACAAAATCTTTCCCTTTTTTGATACTGTGATTCTCACAGTAGAGCTGAAGATATACATGATCCAGTACTGAGGTGGGGTTTATTTTATGTGGTAAAGAAAATTAAATGGAAAAAGAACCTCTTTTTTTTCCAGCATTCACATTTCTGCTGAAACATTGCTGAATTTACTCATGGAAGACACAGACTAAAGAACTCTACTGCTTCTGAATACAGTTTTAAATTTTAAAACTCTACTTTTTACTATTCTCTTCATGAAGTTTAATGCAATTCATAGAATAAACAAGAGTTAAATTGATGTGTTTAGATGGGTATTTGAACTGAGAAAAGTAAAACAAATAATGGAAAATGTTTTTATTTTGAGCTACTTTTAAAATCTATGAAACGTATCTCCTTCAAGGTTCTTTTCACCTCAGTCTTAAATAGCATATCACTCAATATAGTTGGTAATCAGAGCCTGGTGGGAGGAGCTGTGATGTGTAGTCACCAGTGCAGCTGGAGAAAGCAGTGTTTCTCATGAGACTGCTTTGAACACAGCACCCCAGCTGCTTCCTAATGCTGTAGCCTATTTCTGGGGCCACATATGAACCACGTCTGGTTGGCGATCTAAGTACCACTATCTGACACAGGGAGTGCTGGAGCTGGAGGGAGAAGCCTCTGTACTGAACTGTGAACACAAAATTTGCCAGCATCGTGGCTGGGGTTGAGAAGATGCAGACTCCCACTAATACCAAATCAGTGAGGTTCTTGAACAGCCTCGAGCAGCATGAAAGGGCCAGGAAACCTAACTGGTTTCAACATCAACTTTTATAAATTTATGAAAGTGATTACACACTGTGATTAGGCAGTAGCAGGAGTAGGACTTAGTGACTGAAGATCACCAAGAGTGAAGATGCTCCTACTAGATTTAAATTTTAAAGCAAATAATAAACATACATATATATATTTTCTCAATTAGAATATACAGGTGGAATGGGGAGAAAGGAAGTCAAACCCCACAACCTTCAGCACATCTGAATATGTTTCCTCAGAGGCTTAGCTGAAGATAAACTCTGGAACATAATAATTATCCTGCATATTGATGGATACAGCAGTAACTGCTACAGAGTGCTCATATGCTGTCATCTTTAATCTGTCATGTCCGCCTGGGAACTAATAGTGTAATCTGCAACCAGATGACATGGCCAGAAACCTGTGCCTCTATAGTGGTGCACCTGTGGCAAACGATGCACCAGCCTGCCCACTGCAAATTTAAGGGCAGTGTAAAGTAAAGCACGTGGTATGTAGAAGAAGAAAATTCACAGTAAATGGTCAGTTTTAATGTTTAATTTAAAAACTTCTGTATGTGAGGGTAACACAGATTTTTTAGTTCTTGCAGTAGAATTCCATAAAAAAATCTGGAAACTAGGGTAGAAATGATATCTTGTTGGTGCCTTGACTATTAAATGTGGCTTTTCATCAGAAAATGAAGGCATCAATTTTTGCCCTTCGGTGGGAAAATTTACAATTAAGCCTCAAAGTATTTACAAAAAGGAGTGAAAAGAGAAACTCTGTAAGTACAGTTGGGGCCACAATGAATTTAGAACTTGATTAGAAGTAGGCCAAATACTCATCTAAACATATAGTAAAAATATTCTGAAATATGTGTATAAAAACTTAAAGTTATTTTAAACCAACTGTAAACAGTATTTTAATTTGGCCAAATACTGTTAAAGCTTTCTTTTGAAAAGTACTGTTTTACCCTGAGCCTCTCTCAGAACAATACTTTGTATTAAATGCAGAAAGCTTCTCAAATGCTCTGATAGCAAGACTGTGAAGTGCAAGTTTACATGCAGCGCTGAAGATATTCATTAAAATTGTAATTAGACTCACGATTAAATTCAGCCGCGGTAGAAACTTTGTGTGTAAGTGTTGCTACAGGAAGAAACCTCCAGTCTGAAAATTAGTTCAGCAGTCTGAGCTATTTTAATTATGCAGAGTTGATTATCATTGGAGAAAGGAACCTTTATTACCACACCAGAATGCTGATTCCCTTCCCCCCCACATTCTCCCCCCACCACACTGCCTGTTTTTCTGGGCTACAGCATAGTGTGTTTTGATAGCCTCATGATGTTCTGTGTAAATAATTGGAAAGTTAATCTGAGTAAGTTCAGTATCCTGATGCTAACATTATATTAGATGACCATTCAGATGGTCATTTAATGTAGCACCTGTCTTGCTTGTCAAGATACAGTGGTAGCTTCTAGTTACATACAGAAACTTGGTCTTGTGGGGAGACGTTTTTTAATCTGCAGAATTTTGCAAAGCTGCATTCCAAAGCAACATCTTGTTTCCATTTTTGCAAACCCAAAGCTAGTGACAGAGATGCTGATGGATGGCTCTAACTGTCTCAAATGTCACAAATATACCTAAATTTGGCAAATCTGAGTATAGCAGAAGGAAATGTCCCTTCCCCCATTCATGTCTAATTTGACTATTGACAGAGTCTCCTATCTTAGCAGCAGATTTTATACATCAGTTTTGAAGAACCTGATTCCTCAATATGGAACCTGACTCTATTTCAAGTCAAAAAGCAGAGGCTGCAACACAGAGATCCTTGGTAGCCCCTTTGTATGCCAGTCCTAGAATGGTATGGAGGTGATAAGTAGTTGCACAAAGATTTTTGGGCACAGTAATCCAGTTGCTGCACTCCGCCTTTCTGCCTGGAAGGCTTGTTTAAGCTGTGGTAGCTAGAGAAGCAATGTAATTGTTGTTCTGTTGTTCTTCTGTCCACCCCCAAATTTTCATCTACTATTCAGGAATTTAATTTCCAAGCTTCAAGCACAGAATAGTAGTGTGTTTGTTTTCTTCTTCAGATGCTTTGGGTGTACAAATTTAAGATTAGTCTATGATTTCTGAAGATGCTGCAACCTGGCTATTTTTGTAATTACAACTGTTTTCAATAGTGCACTGTGGTATGTGCAATCCACATATTGCTGATGGTTATTAGGGATGTTCCTTCTCTGCACTTTGTCATAGAATCATAGAATGGCCTGGGTTGAAAAGGACCACAATGATCATCTAGTTTCAATCCCCCTGCTATGCGCAGAGTCGCCAACCACCAGACCAGGCTGCCCAGAGCCACATCCAGCCTGATCGTGAATGCCTCCAGTGATGGGGCATCCACAACCTCCTTGGGCAGCCTGTTCCACTGCATCACTATCCTCTGTGTGAAAAACTTCCTCCTAATATCTAAAAACCTAAACCTAAAATCTAAAGCCTAAACCTCCCTGTCTCAGCTTAAGACCATTCCCCCTTGTCCTATTACTATCCACTCTCGTAAACAGCCGTTCCCCCTCCTGTTCATATGCTCCCTTCAAGTACTGGAAGGCTGCAATGAGGTCTCCCCGGAGCCTTCTCTTCTCCAAGCTAAACAAGCCCAGTTCCCTCAATCTTTCTTCATAAGAGAGGTGCTCCAGGCCTCAGA
>JAOWBP010002392.1:51370795-51402540 GCA_028571105.1 Tragopan temminckii
AACACCTCCAGGGACAGGGCATCCACAACCTCTCTGGGCAGCCTGTTCCAGTACCTCACCACTCTCAAAGTAAAGAACTTTCAAAGTAAAGAACAGACATGAGGATCTGGAATTTGGCAACATTCTTGTTTTTCTGTAAATATTCAAATAGCACAAAATGAGCTAGTGGTATTTCCAGCAGTATATTTACATTTGTCCCTTGATAGATCCTTGATGCCCAGTGTCTGTGCTCCCATTCTTCTTCTTCAGCTCTTCTATGCCCTGGATGGAGCACAGACCTCTGGCTGATGGAGGCTGCTCTTGGTTAGTGGTATTGGAAACCAGAACTGTTCTTTCCCATAGGCTTTTCCTAGCCCAGTGGTTACTCTCCTGAAATAATTCCTGTGCAAATTTTTTTGGTGCAGAGTCATCACTGAAAATGTGGGCTAAGATTTTTTAAGACTTGTTGGAAGGGAATGGCTGCTCTGGAAGTTGTTCCTGTAGAAGTTAGGATCACTGCTTTCAGATAGAGTGGCTTCCCTTTTCACTTGAAGGTATATCTTTGTCCTCAACAAGATTTAAATTTCTATTCATAATCCCAGTGGAAAAGAAGCAGAAACAGTACTAATTTAGGTAGTTGCCAGATGTCCTGTTTTTCAGCATCATTGTACAAAAACAAAACTACAAAACTGGAGTAAAGTATAGCTCTTAATTATCGGCCTGTTTGGCTATTCTTGTTTTTTACCTAGAAAAGATAGAAACATCACAACTTTATTTTTAGGTCTTATCTGAAGTATCAAGAGTTGGCCATGAAGAACTCATGGTGTTATTCTCTGATGCTAACTATGTTTTAAAAGTGAAGTTGGAAGCTCTTTTGGAGCTGACTTTTTCAGCCTGTTCTGTGAAAAGCTCATCTTGATGGAGTTGCTTAATTCAATACTTGAAAAATCTCCAAATATATGATTCTATCAGAGAAACAATTGAGAAGTGCTTTTAACCCCTAACTTTCAGCATGTTATAATACTGGGAAATATTTTTACCGTCAAGAACAAATCTCATAATGGCATTTAGATAAATAAAATACATTTTTTAATTTAAAATATTCCAGTTACATGAACTAAAAATTCTGTGATGAGGTAATGGTGCAGAATACTTTTGTAAGTATTTCTGATATTGGTAGAAGTAGTCCTGACTTGCTTTGTAAAAGATACGGGAGAATGTCACATGTCAACAGCTTATAGAGCTTTCCATAAAGTAAGGTTTGCATATATAGAATTGTCAGAATGGAGACACTATTTTTGGTGAAACGTTCAAAATACATTCTCTAATCCATGCCATTAGTATCTTGTCCCCATAATGCTTGCATTATTTTTAATAGATTAGTAAACACACTGTAGTTGTAACTTAATTAATATTCATAGGAAAGAATTATCAAGGGAATTTGTTGATCTTGCAATCTGAACAAAAGATAAAGTAGGTTTTGATGGATTTTTTCAAATGCAAACTGCATGCTTCTATTTTATTCTCCTCTTAAATTAAAAAACCAAACCAAATTGAAAAAAAAAAAAAAGCTGAGAAAGATTCTGTCATACCAATAGTGCTACCAGCTGTCTAGACACATAAGTAATGGGAGGTGATGCTGGGATGGAGCAGTTTTCATTCTTCTCTTCCTCCTTGCAGTTAGTCTGTATTATTAAGGAAACTGTATGTTCTCTGTTTAAGAATTTGCAGTTGGAAATAAAAAGGAGGATGCATTTCAGAGGGGGGAGGGATATTGTTGTTATGCAGAAAAGAAATTATTTACAGTGATAATCTTTATGATAAATGTAAGTAAAGCAACAGAAGCTAAAGGAAGCTTTGTGGAACACTTGTATTGCTGTGCCTGTAAAATTTTTTTCTCCCTCTTTTCTTTCTCTCTAGAATGTTAAATAGAAGCCCTAGCTTGAGAATCGATACTTCAATTAGATTATATGGTAGGTTTTTGGATGACTGTTAGCATAGCCAGGAGATTACTTTCCTTGGATACTGGGACGAAGCTTTTCTGAAGTGGAAGCCTGTAACTGCACCTTTAGCTAGCCTGCAGTGGGACAAAACTGCAGTAAGAAAAGAAAATAAGCTTATGGTTTTATATTATGCTTGCTGGATACCCAGGGACTAAAACATGTTAGCTATCCCACATCCAGAAGGAATCAGAAACAATTTGCAATACATACAAACAATGAAAGGAAGTATTAAGTCCTGGTCCCAAAAAGTATGTACTTAACTGCAAGTATGCAAATTGTTGCACTGGAGTCAGCAATACTGTCTAAATGCTTTAGTGTACTGTAACATTAGTGCCATAAAATGGCACTGCACAGACATTAAGAAACAGTTGACTAGAAGACTTCATTTTGAAAATAACAAAAATCATGTTGAATATCGATTCTCTGATTCTGTGATACTGGGGTTAAATTCAAACTGTAGTTTGTTTTTTATAATCTGTAATAAGTATAGATTTCTACAAATTACTCTGCCTAATAGCAGCACAAATATCTTATTCAAGAGAGTAAATGCACTTTTGACCTCCTAAAATAAATGTTTGTAAATTCTCTTTTCCCCAAAAAAATCAACCGGAGTGTCTTTTGCTCTGTAACATCAACATCTGTGTGCACTGCACAAAGCCATTTTGACTATTTGTTGGATATCTAGCACTATAATGTTTGAATGTGGACTTTACTATGAGATTTTGTATAAATTGCACTACATTAAATAAGCTTTAGTTTGCAGTTTTCCTTCCTCATCGCCCACGGACAAGTATATTTCATTTGCGGAATCTTCTCTTCTTTCTAAAGACTATTCCTATAAAAATGTTGCAAGGGTTGGAGTAGAAATATGTTTGTATTTGTCTGTGTTAAATAATAGTGTGTCATTTAAAAACAAATGTCATCTAAGTGGTCTTCTGGTAAATTCATAAGATAGGAAGTAAGTCTGAATTGCTAATATGAAAAAGGCTAAACACTTCCATAAAGATGCTTTTTCTGAAAGCAACCTTTCACTGTTATAAAAGATCTATCTGTTCAGTAGTGTAGTAATATTGCAGGCATCCTCTGTGAAGCTCAGGCACTGCTCATTATCATAATATTTCCGGATGAGAGGTTTGAAAAGGTTAGTCTTTATTCCTCAAGTAACCAATTTAGAGAAGCTGTAACGAATCACAATTAGAAAAATCACAGATTTTATATTGATCAAACTCAAACTGTTCTCTCTCTCTCAAAAAAAAAAAAAATAATTAGGAGGGAAGGAGGGAGCAAGAGCAGCAAAAGGTGCTAGGGAATTTTGAAGTACAAAGTGCAAAAGAGAGCCCTGGCATTATGTGGAAAACTGACCACTTGTCTTCATGGAGTCTTTTTTCCTTTTTTCCTTTTTTTTTTTTTTTAAATATGTTTCCAAATGTGCTTAGAAACATAACCTTTTTATAGAGCGATAAGGTTTGTAAAAGATGAAGAAGTGTACTATTGGTAGCTTCAGTTGCATGAGGGAGAAAGGAACTGCATCTCTGAAAGCAGAGCCAAGGGGAAGGTAGGAACAATAGTGGTAGAAATGGGAAGGTCCAAAAGGACCTCTTTACCAGGGAGAAATGAACTTGGGGACATATTACATTGGGGTGGAATAAAAGGAAGGCAGAAGCAGAAAAAGAGCAATACTAGCAGTAGCTATCACTACAAATAAAACAATCCTTTTCCTGACCTCAGCTAAGCTGAACATTACTGCATAGATACAATGCTGTATTTTTCCTGTTCACTGGTCAGAGAGAACTCTGTTGCTGCCTCATTCTCATCTGCAAATAAACATAGCATTGTATGAGAAATAAAACCATTACCTAAAATCTAGCTACCATTCTTATGCACCCAGTATGGAGAGCAATACTGCATGCAATGACAATTGCAAATGTTTCTATGAACAACTTCCAAACCCTGCTTGACATTACGGAGTCTCCGTAAGTGTCAGTTTCTGTTTTGATTGCACATCTTTTTACATTCATTGTTTCACCTCTACATTGGGACAGAAATCAAAGACTAGCAGTGACAGTTTACATGGCAACAGTCCTGTAAATGTAAATAGAGAAAAACTGAGGTTGTTACATAGAGAAATGAGTTATCAGATGAGGTATGCTAAATGTTTCTGATCAAGTCTTATCAAAGTACATGGAATGTGTGTGAGAAAGTATCTGCTACCAAGCACTAGAGAGGAATGTGAGCCAAGAGTGGATGGAATAGCCAGAACCAAAGCAGATTTGCAGATTTAGAAGATGTGTTATGGGAGGAAATCCTGGAGGATCCTTTGAGGATTCCAAACATGTTCGAGTGTTGTATTTAGGCAGAGAATGTATCCATGTTTTACTGTATTTCTCTGCATCTGCATATTCCTCATGCAAAAACTAGTCATGCTAGAAACATCTGTGAAGTCTTGGAGTTATACATTTAGACTAATACATATTCCTGAACATGAAAACTATAAAGAAATGGAAAAAAGCTTTGTTTAAATTTCAAAATATGAACATAAAATGTGGTGGAGAGCCAAAGAAAGGCACTGCTGGAGCCTGAGAGGAAACTAAATTTCTACAAATGCAGTGTGGTGGGACTCAAACACCAGGCTCGTCTGACCGTGGAATCACGGTGAAAACATTAGACATATTTTTCACTGTATCGTTTGAAAGAACATGAATAATTATTTGGTTTTCAGTAAAATAGAGAGAAAATAATCAAAAGGAGAGAGATTCTGGTTCATCCTTTAGTCTGATGTGTTTGAAGGTAATAAAAAAAAGGAATCTCTGTTTTTTTGGTTGCCATTTAAAATTACTTTCACAGCAAAGAAGAGATGAGCCATGGAAACAGAACTCAAGGTCTGAACTTACCTGAGATTGGGAGATATCTTTTTTCTTTGTCTATGTACTCATGCGTGGATACAGTAAGGATTAGACCACAATTGTTCCATGTATCTATACTTGATAAGGAAAGACAAGTGTTGCTTTACCATTCTCCTAAGCATGTTAATTTGCATCAAAGCTTAGTTTGGAAAAACTTTGAGAAAAATGAAATGGTAATAATCTCACAAAGTAATAAGGCACTGCAACTCTTGAAGGTTAAAGCCTTGTGGGCTTTACAGGCAATTCTTCTGGTTCACCAACCATGCCTATGCAAGAGAGACATGCTGCCTCCACTCCTATCCAGTGTCTATCCAGTGTCACTGGGTTATTCTCCCTCAAGAAAACACCAGGTGTAAAACAACCTATTGTCAGTTCAGGGTTGCAGTGAGACTGAGAACCTGTCATGATGTTCAAAAATACCACTGATGACAAAGGATGTGAGTCTCTTTCTTCTTGTACGCTCCACTAAAAACTGTCAAAAGACAAAGGTGCAGAGCTAATGCCATGCTAACAGTATCAGTGGATATACTCAGGTGTGGAATAAGTACCTTCAATGTGAATTACTATTTCGCATTTCTGCTACAAAATCAAGGACTGGTACAAACTGAGAATATCTCTTAAATAAAACTTTAGCCAATCTACACAATATACACAATATGATTTGTTTGCCTGCATCTTATCTCTTTGGAAATGATTAATATTTTATTCTATTGAGGCTGCAAGTCAAACGAGGCACATTATTAAAGAAAGATCTAGAAGAAAGATAATACTTGTGATAAAACTCCAAACTCAGATGATGGTATAACCGTAAAGGTTGATAATTTTCTTTTTAATCCAACACTTTCATGCCATAAAATATCATGATCTCTGCAAGCTCTGAATGCAGTTTGGCAGCTGTTTTCTACACATGTGGTTTATTTTTTTTTCTGGCAAGATACAGATGGAAGCATGGCATCTGCTCCAGTGAAGCTATATGATATGAAGTAGATAAAACTTAGGTGTGGAAGGTACTTAAGAGATTATTGATGACATCAGATAGTTACAGCTGAAGCAAAATCATCTGTTCATGACCTTGTGTTTCTCTGGGAGAGAAGGGCTGTGTCTCTTGCGTACGAAGTCACTTCCTTTTCTTGCCTTCTCACATGCTCTTGAACATGTTGGCTGTGTCATCTCTTCCAGTCTCCACAAGAGTTTTGTTTGGATACTTCTTCCCATCCTTCACCCTTCCCCAAAAGGTAACAGAGCTCATGTTGGAGTGCCTCTGCCCTCCTTCCATTCTCAGAACGGGAATCATGAGATCTGCTGCAGTTCCTTTTCTTGCTATTTTAGAGTCTGCAGGCTGTGCAAAAGAAGGGGGTGCTTTTTTTTCCATTTCCTCTTCTTTCACAGAAACGTGGCATTTTCAGGAGCTGTGAAGCGGGTAGACACTGTACTGCTGTCCATGTAACTGTTTTGCTCTGGATGCAATGTTGTGGCCTGCATGGATCCATCAGTTTTAACTTAGCCTGAAGACCGCCTGTTGTGTCTCGTTGATTTGAAAATATTCCTGTGAAAAAAGAAAAAAATAGATTGTTTTCCAAACTTCATCGTAAGGCCATAGCAAGAAGTATGTAGGCAGCCCACAAGACCACAGTCCTTTACTAGAGTTCTGAGCTGTGAGCCAGGGCATTTGGTGGTCTGCAAGAAACAGGGATTTTGCTAAGGATCCATCATTCAAAAGCTCTGCAAATCAAAGATGACACACTGCTGTTTGACAAGACTGAGAAGCTGACACATTCTTATAGATGTCGAGATAGATGTTGGTCATTAGACTAGGTTGAATATTGAAAGGATTTTCAAATATCCTGGGCATCTTGAAAGCAAGCCTGGAATCGCCAATGGGGAATGGAAGGCTGGATGTGAGACTGGAGTTGTAGCCATGGCAACCAAGGCTGATTCACGGCACGGCTGTGTGGGCCTCGAGGAAAAGGCCATATCCGAGGGAAAGAGGTGGAGGTTCAAAATGTGGGGAGGGAATGTGATCAGAGGGAGCACAGATGTGTTTTACAATGTGCTGCGCTTATGAACGGTATATGGAGACTTTTATGATGTGCGAGGAGGGTGTTGACTCTAAAAGGAGGGGAAAAAAGGAGCAGTACAAATGATTTTGAGGAAGAAGTATACTGGGTGATTTGATTTCAGTGTAGGGGTGGGTATCCGTGATGTCTGAGGAGAATATTGTAGTATTGACAGAGACACTACAGGATTTGGTATTGGGACTTAGAGAAGCCTGTGTGTTAGCTAAGAGTTATGGCAGTTGGAAGTGCTGGCTGGACACAAAGCGGTTGTGAGTGGACATGCAGGTCCGAGCTGTCAGCAGCACGTTGGTGGCTGGAGTGCGTGCCTGGCCTCCCCTGCCAGGAGAGGTCACCCAGGGAATGCAAAGGAAGAATAGATAGTTTGCTGCATAGCCATATCTGGATTCCCTCTAACCTCTGCATCTGTCCCGCTGTTTGACACTGGACAAGTTGTTTAATCTAAATGATCGGCACATGCAAAGTTTACTCCAACTGGCCTCACTTTCAGTGGGGTCTTTTACATGCGACCTTAATAAATTTACAAAATGAAAAATGAGATGATGTGAAAGAGTCTGTGGAGTTCTGCAGAATATGCCAAAGTCACCAACTGTCTGTCATGTATCTCTCACTGTTGATACTCGTTACATTGGGAAGCCCCAGTGCTGGGATTTCCAACAGGCTTTTACAGCTTGAAGAATACTAGTGTTTTTAAGGTTTCCTGCCTCTAAAAAGTATGGTTGAGCCTAAAAGCATTCTAGATTTATTATATTTAATGATTAAACAATATTATTTGAAAAAAAAGATAGTTTTTCTAATCGGTCTCTTCTAGAATAAATATTTATCTATTCTAGACAGTCTGAGCTTGATTTTCCTGATTACAAGATAGAAAGTAAGGCTACTAATGAAAAAAAAGAAAAACACAGCAACAACAATCATAAATGATAGTTCTCTTGTTTGTTTAACCAGTGACCTGTTCGTCTGCTTTAGCATCCTGGCTAATTCTGGGGATGCTGACAGCTAAGTCTTTGTCATCTCAGTTCCAGCTAGTATGTCTTGGAGAATTTTCTTGAGGTTACACAGCCTCTGAGTTGTTTATCCAATGTTAAAGTAAGGCTGTGGCTAGTGCTTGGCATGTTTCAAACCCAGTATTGCTCATTACTGATTAAACCTTGGTAAGTGGATCTGGACATTCGCTTTTTTTTTTTTAACTGGTTACCCTAAGAAGCGGTAAGTTGGAGGCCTCTTCAGTAAGACATGGAACCACACAGAAAATTAGACTAAGTCCTGCAGGAAAAGACCAGGGCTACATGAGTTCCAGCCTATGTGATGGAAGCACTCACTCCTGCAATGTAAGCAGGATGTGCATGTCCTGCTTCCCTCCCAGGAGTTCAGAGACACATCCAGCCAACCTGGCCACTCATGTCATTTGTTAGGCTACACCAGGCTGATACATCTTTGTGCTGGCCTGTAATGTTTTGTGTTTTTTTTTTGTTTCCCACAAATTCAGCTGTTGCTCAGAGCACATCTTGCTATACTATATGAATGCTATACTTGCTTGATATCAGGCGGGAAAGCAATCTGAAAAATAAGTTCTCGTGTCTCCTTAACATATTGTTTTATAACCCTGGGCAGCACAAGAAATAATAATGTGACTTTTTTATATATAAATATAAGGACACAAAGGAAAAGTAAACTTTCTCTCTTTTCACATTTCAAATGCAAGCTTGATCTTTGTGGCATTTTGAAACGGGTCCTTCTCTACATCAGAAACTTTGATAATAAGGCTGCCACCTAAAGAGTTAATTTCTAGGAACATAAACCCAGGGCCAGAATTCTCCACAACCAGTAAGAAAACACAGATTGAGTTACTACTTTATTGCTTAATAATCTAGGAGCTTTTGCTTTGATATTTCTTCTTTTGGTCACTAGGAAACTCAGATACTCTTTCAAGAATTACATGGAGTGGTGTAGGTGTTTCTTATTATTTCTTCAGATGCTGTTTACATTTTTAGTGCTGGAATCTCCAGTGGCCTAGGAACAGAGCAAACTTATGACTTCAGGTTGTGGCAATTATTTTAAATACTTTTGACTATCATTAGTACATGAACAGAACTTTATGCACCATCAATATTTTAAATGTAAATAAAATAGTTCTTTAAAAATGAAGATCACTTAAAACATAGTGCTGCTTGAATGTTGAGGAGCCATTATGTTTAATAGCATTTTTAAACTATTAAAGTTGAGTGGTTACTTTTTATTTTGCATTTAGTCACTCATGGGAGACATTTATTTTGTCTCATACTCTGCAAATAGTGATGCTGTTAGTGGAGAAGGTTCTCATTTTGAATAATGGTCTCATTTATATAATATCTCTTAGTATAATATATTCATATCTTAGAGAGAAATGAAAATTCACAAACTGTTAAGGGATGTACAGAAAACCAAATGAAATGTATGTCTATAAAAATCTTGGGGGAGGGGAAGCAAAAAGGTGAATGTTCTATTCTAGTAATTATTTGGTTTGAAGTTAACATCCTTTTTTTTAGTAATCATGACATCAGTAGGAAATAATGGTAATAAAAATAATTTTTATTAAGGATTAGATAAGATTTTTTTGCAATATCCTTGGACAGTGAACTCTAGGACCATTCGGAATGGCTGACTGCATGAAAACGCAGAAAGAAATTATGGAATTAGATGCAGCAGTTTTTATAGCCCTGACTTAGCTTTATGCAGGCATTTGAGAGCCATTCTTGCTATTTTTTATTCACTTTTTATGGCTATTCCAGCATGTTCCAGTGATTCTCTTTTTATGCTGTGGTAGCACCAGAAAGAAAGGCTCATTTATTTGCTACAAACCTTGCAGAAAAAATGAATAAAAGACTGATTCATCGTTTGTTCCACACAACGTATTTTTTTCTATTACTTTTGGGTGCCTTGCCAAATGCTTGGGTTTATATTTCCTGATCCCGAGTGCTTTGAAATTTGAACCAGATAAATGGGTAAATTGTAGGTATAGGTGTACTGCTTTGTTTGGACACTCTTGATTAATATTGAGAAGTAGAAGCGGGAATCAGAAACTGATACAAATTTGGAAGCAGTTCAGTCACTGGTGAGTGACGGATGCTCAGCTGAGGTAGATAATCGTACACATGTACCTGCAAAGGACAGCAGCATTATACAGCAGAGCCTCTTCTTCAATGCTGAGCTGTTACTACTGTCAAAAGGAGTTTGGCCAAAATAGTGTACGTCTCTACCTATTTAAGAAAATATTATTCTAAAAATAGTTGCTTACAGTGTCAAATTACTTTACTAGCATTAACACTGCTAGACTTTGCAACTACCAAAGGAGCAAATGGAAATTGTGCAAAGAAACTTCGTAGGTTTCAGCGTAGAATTGGCCTCAGTGTTTTGCTTGCCCCAGGTCATGTCAGAGGGGACAAGTCAGTGGATTCTGGCTTAAATCCGATCCGATTCTGTTGAAAAAAAGTGATAGTTGTTATGCCATTCTCAATTTTAAAATATACATTTAGTTTTAAAGGAGCAAACTCATCTTTTTCCTATAGCAATCAAAATCTGAATGGATACAGGCAATACCTTTTCAGTGGCCACATATCGTTTAGTTACCCATTTGTGCTTTGTAACCTTGACTAGATAAAGCTGTTTAAAAAGTTTTAAGAAATCTTTTGTGTAGAGGATTGTTAATACATGGAAAAGATCCTATTACTTTATCTAAAGACTAATGCACTACAGTAGCCTTTTCAGTGAACATAAGCTATCTTCTCCAACATGTCTGTAATTCTGTTAAGTATCTATTTAAAAGATGTCTAACAGTGTTACTAAAGTGACAGATGTTATTTTTACTTTTAAAACTAAAAAGTGCAGCACCTTCTGAAATACTTTAAGATCGTTTATTGTGCAAAATGAATGCATGGTATAGTTTAAAGAATAGATTTTTCAGCTTGGTAATTTTTGCACTCTTTGAGATTGTTTCAATTGCTACAATAAGGGAATTTGAACTCCAAATAATTGGCGCAGCATTGTGAGTTTTATGTGGAATCTGTGGTCTTTTGAGCACGAAACATAATTGCTTCTTGCTTTTAGAACGGTTTTCTTTCAAGAGCATATTCCCTCCTTCTCATTAATGGAAATTATGTAATTCTCTCTTTTTTTTCGCAACTTGCAAAATTTGGGCAAATTTCTGTCTAAATTTTTGTCCATGCTATCTAATTCATCTGATACAGGTATTTTTGTGTTTTAACTATTAGTGTAGGATGCAGATGCAGTTAATTGATGCAATTTGTATTGTGCTGTGTGGCTTGGTGTACAGTTTTGATGTAAGCAGGAATTTGTAAGGAAATTTTTTAAGGAAATGATTCAATATTAATAATGAAATTTTTAATGAATTTTTGTGTCTGATGTTGTGTAGAGGCATAGGCATAAATGCTTGATACCTCTATTTCTCTGTGAAAAAGTAAATGTTATCTTTTTCTCTATGAAAAGTAAATTTTATCAAGAGGTATCTTGGAGGAGTTGTTAGCGAATTTTCTTACTTCATTTGCTTTCTCTATCTTTGGAAGAGCCAATAAATTCATGGTAAATCTCACTTCTATAATGGAAATAAAACAAATGTTATCTGTATGATTGTAATTACCTGAGCCCTGAGGCAGTACTCTGTTGTATACAATGTGAAATTCTCACCGCCAACACATGGACTTTTTCCAACATATGCAGTCTAAACAAGAGTTTATACTCTAATGGCAGGTTTTAGCTTTCAGACCACTACAGGTATTGCTATCTACACTGTGTATGCATGGTAAACGGTGAACAATATTTTTACTTGTATTCTAGAGGCAGTGTTTGCAAATCAGCCTGTATTCTAGTCCAGGATTTCTATATATCCTCTTTCATAACAATGCTTTATGAATTTGTAGCTAATATTCAACTCCTTTTGGGACTCTGCCTGAAACTGTCGGAGGTGTGATATCTGGAATCAAGCAAAGTAACTTCTATGTTTCTTCTCCATGTGCAAGCTATCATAGCACCATAAAAAATCTTGTGACCACTTGTTTTCTGGAAGTTTACTCTCACATATTCTTACCCACCACATTGCTGCTGAAAAGAAAAATATGGATATATGCAGAGGAATGGCAATGCTGCGCACTTGTTCCCATGAAGATGCATCTATTCCATTTCACAGAATCACAGAATCATAGAATGGCCTGGGTTGGAAAGGACCTCAAAGATCATCTAGTTTCAATCCCCCTGCCATGCACTTTCACATCTCTGTTCCTACTTTCACTCATAGATGTAATTTTAATATCAGTTAGTGCTTTAAAAAACAAAACAAACCAAAAAACAAAAACCAAAAAAAAAACCACCAAAAAAAGCCACTAAGGACTAGAGCAGAAGTGGTTGAGTTCCTGAAATTGTTTTGCCAAATATTGTGCCCCTACTCCCAAGAAGTGCAAGAATTTCAATACATGCCTCTGCTGAGCACTTGTCAGCTGTGCACAGCTGCTGCTCTCGCATGCAAGTTTTCTGGCACACTGTGGAATGCCTGTTTATCCTCTGACAGTACAGGGTATCTGAGCCATCCCATTGGATATAGATACCAATTAGTTTTAAGAGTTATCACAATTAACTTGGGTTCTTAAATGTTATTGATCTGGATCCTGCCCTATATATTTGTCCATTGTGCCTACCATCAGACATTTGACAGAAAAGGGACATTTTCCAGTGATGGCATGAAATGTCTGCAGTTCATGGTTTCTAAATGGGCCAGTCTAGAAAGGTCCATGCTGCCTGACTTTTTGGAATATACAGAATATCTTATGGGATGACAGGACATCTATTCACAGACTTCAACAGTGTGACCGTTGTTCTAGCTTGACTTCTTCTTGCTAACTTAGGATGCTTTTTACTGGATGTGTGGACAAAAAGAAAATGTTTAGATTGATCATAAGTAGTTGTAAGATGTTGGGGGAGTGTGCTTTTCAGAAGACCGGAAAGCTAAAATTCTTGAAACTGAGAATAAATACCAATAGGCTGCATCCACTGCACATCATAGTTTTGTAATGAATTTTGCACAGACTTCAGGAGAAGAGATTTCTGAGAATCAGGGGGTGAATGTTTCAAGTGGCCAGAGTGGAAGTATCAAAAAAAAAACCAAAATAGTTTTGCATCCACAAGCATAGAATGACAGAAATGTATGTGGACATCAATTAAAAGGGCCAGTTGTGAGAGCCTTGCATTTTGCATTATCAAGTGTTTTTGTAACTAGAACTATGATCTGCCATCCTGAGGATTTCAAACTGTGCAAAGAGAGTGTCTCTACATGGAAGCACAGAGCTACGGTGTGAATGAGAAAGAGCCCCTTCTTCCTGGAAGCTGTCCTTAGTATACACGCCTTTATAGAATTAACCATTCTTGATTATTAACCTATGTTTTGCTACAGTTTTGTGGTGTATGTGGAACATACTAGGCAAAGAACCAAGCACAGTGCACAGCTTATGTACATAAGCAGATGCTCATGCCTGTCTTTCTGCATTATCCCATAAAATAATTGAGTTTCTATTTACTTTTTGGTCATTTAGCGAATGCCAGTTCACATGCCCCTGAAGTAGTAACGATTAGATCATCAGTTCTCAAGAATGCTCACATTCTCCCCTATCCCTCATTAAGTTTTATTACAATGCATCATGCAGAATCTTACTTACATAATGTGGTTTAATCAGACCAGTCCACAGTTCCTGTGGTTCAGGCTAAGCCTGAGATTGATTCAGTTTGGGGTGGTTCAGTATCTCAATAATTCTGCCTGATACTGGATTTCCTGAGTTATCAGCATTCCAGTCATGTGGGACAGAGTGCAGTAAGCTGGAATAGTATTTGTGCACCTCAGAATAATGGCAGTGATCAAATTGTACCAGGACTATCTATAGTTCATCTGAACTACCCTTACTTTGTTACAGCAGTGAGAAGTGTCTCGAATGTGCCTCTTATTTGTCATTTACTGAGATGCCTGTTTTTATGTTTGCTTTACTATACAGCTGGACACTTGGGCAAGATAAAACACATTTCCCCTGGGCTAGATAGCATCTCACTTCAGACAGGGGAACAAAGCAATACGTGGCTGATGAATAGTCAGAAATGTGACGTGACTATGGGAATTCCTTAGATTGAAAGTGGAAAAGATGCTACTTGGTTGTATGCAATGCAAACACTGAGAGAGGCTGTGATGAGCATGGCTCAGAGCTGCAGAAGCACCCAGCTAAGTAGGTGGGGAACAATGCAGATAGGACAACAGGGCAGGGAGCTGTTGAGGATACTGGTGTATCAGCATTCTGCTTGAGGAAGTGGTGCATTCACAGCTGGCTCAGTGCAGAGAGTGCATGCTGTGAACCTCAGAACTCCTAGATGATGAGTTCTAAATACATGTTTGGGACTGAGATACAAGGTACCCTAAAAGAGATGAAATACACTTGCATGCCGAGAGCACATTTCTCCAAAACAAAAACATTTTAACTGAAATCTAAGTTACATGATACCAAAATGAATAAAAAATCCCTGCTTTTTATCTGAGCAAGTGGTTCTTCTGATCTTTAATTTTATCAGTAGTGTAACCTGACCTCTTACACATAGCTGCAGAATTTGTCTGATTGTCCCACCAGTAACCCTCGTAACTTGTGTTTGGCTAGTTGGTTTTGCTTCAAAGCTATTTGGAAAAAGAGCAGCCACCACTTCTGTAAAACTTCCAAGTATCTACTGCTGTCATTGTTCCAGCTGTGTCTTCCCTCTGGATTCTATTAATCTGGGTATAAATTCCAGTCATTGTTCATTGTTATATATCTTTCTGTGAAATTTAATGAGCATTGACAGCTTGTTGATTTCAAGGTGTTTAAGAGTTGAGACCACATCTCAATCTTGTTTTGCTAATATGCAAAGACCAAATTTGAACTGCCATTGTAAGTTCTGTATCATTTTGTAACTCAGCCCTGGATTCACTTTCAGCATCCTTTAAAAAATGTCACACCAGGGTATGCACAGTGTCTGAGAACTGCCGCAGAGAAAGGTGAAGCAACTTCCTTACCACTGCAGAAAATTGAGGTAGAAACCAAAGTTTCAGGCACTGTATCCTATTTAAGGATGCTTGTTTGCTTGAGATTAAAAAGAGATATGTTCGTTCTTCAAATCATGTCATTGTGTATAAGCTTTGTTCTGCAAAGTCCTTATTCTCCTGGCAACACTGACTGGTTGGGTGCTGATCACCCACTCCCTGCTCTGCAGCAGGAGGATGTGTGGGTCTGCAAATCGCCCATAACTGAAACACCTGAAGCAAGGGACTGTCCTTTAACAAGGTACTTTTAAATAGTACCTGGCACCCTGGGTCATACCCTACTTGCAACTTTCAGGTACTATGAAAATATGAAGCTTAAATTTATTATGATAATAAAAGAATGTGGGAGCTCTGCTGCTGAAATCGATCAGAGTAAGATTAAACAATAAAAAGCTGGTTCAAGGCAAAATGAAGTGAGGAGGAGCATTCAGTGGACATTGGATCGGACTCAAAATTAGAGGGTTTTTTTCTTAAAAGAGATCTTAGATTTACTATAAAGATCTATGTATTTTTCCAAGGGTCTTCAGGAAATAGTATCTTAAAAATCATCACCTTTATTGTGTCCTATGTTACTTGGAATTGTATTTTTTCTGTAAATCAGTGACACAAATTTAAGTAGTAAAACTGAATATTTTTTATTTTGCAAATGCCACACGCACAGCTTAAAGGTAGTAAGGTTCTGCTTGTGTGGAGGGGAGGAGAGCTGATGTATTGATCAGCTGAAGTGCTGCAGAGACTATAAACTGAGAGTCAGAAAGAGGAAAGAAACACAAAAAGAAATCGTAGAAGACATACTAGCAGAAAATCTATTGAAAATAATTCACTGCCGTCTTCTTCTCAGCTTTTATCCCTAAATTAGACTGTATCTCAGTCTGTTTCTGTTAAAGCGCAGGCATAACAAACCTTAAACATTTGGTTTGTATTCTTTTTTCCCATGAAACTTCGAAGGAATTAGAGAGAAAGTCAAGGCATGTCTTTAAAAATTCTGATCAGGTTTCCTCTGGAGTCTTGCTGCTGGAAGAATGTCTTATGGGTAAATTTCCACTCTCTCAGCGGGGCAGTGTTTTGCATGAACCAACTCCCAGGAGAAAATGTTGTGTGCTTATTCTGTACAGCAGCGCTTAGGCAGCATCTCCATCTTAAACTGACCAGAGGGAGGGAGAGAAGCAGCTGACCCGAGGGGGAGGGGGAGGGACGAGAAGTCAGTATGTATTTCCAGAACCAGACAGTGCTAGTCATAAAACTAGAAAGAAAAAAAAAAGGCCTCTGAAATATGCACTGCTTTGCAACGTGCTAGATTACTTACAGCAGTTAAAGAGTGAATATCACCTTACCAGAAACACACTCGTTAGGGGTTTGAGATAAAGCCCCTCAAACAAGAAAGCCCCATGTCAAGTCATTTTTTGAGTCTCTTTTAGGGAAAGTCAGAAAAATACTCCCTCTCTTTATTCTTTCACTGCTAGGACTGTAGGCTTTTTTACGTTTCCTAAAAACTTGACTTTGCTTTTCGTTTTTTCTGAGCCAGGTTGGCAGCACACACTGTCTCACTAATGGAGCTTGTTGTTACTGGGCTATTTGGTGGTATGGTTCTGTGATTCAATACTTTTAATTATCTTTTTATTACAACATGTACCAGGTCCTAACATACAGTAGATTTACCGATAAGGCCATATACCACTTGTATTGTATCCATTTATAGTCATTTTTATAATGGTATCTTGCTAATAAAATGTTATCTTATTCATTCAATTTGTGTGTAATAAATCAACAGCCTGTTCGCTTTCTTCTCATGCAGATATCAGTATAAGTATGTACGACTGTGTGCATGTACTAAACCTGATGATGTTGCTTGCATACAAATGGAAATTAGCTTAAGAGCATTTCATTAATGAAAGTGTAGCTATTTGCCTGTGACCCGAGTAAAATTAATACCCTAAATAAAATAAAGTAACATGGGACTTTATTTTAGCTCCATGCTAGCTGTTTGAAAAAATGCATTCAGCCCTTTTTTTCCTGTCACAATTCCCCTATTACAGATTACAGAATGAAATGATTGTAAGTGGTTTATGATGCTCTCTTTCAGTGTTTTTTTCCACTGTATAAGCTAAACCAGGGGATTCCAAATTTCCATTTTTTATGCAGTGCTGTTAAGATGCTGCATTAAGCTAGCTGTAGAAGTAGCAGCACATCTACTCTACATATATGCATAGGAGGATGTATTTAGATGCTCATACTGCATTGATATCACCTATAGAAATGTGTGAGATATGTAACTGAAGTATCTCTCTACACTCTTGCTTTAAAGGTGGCCCCTAGAAAGCAGAACAGACATTGTACTTCCCTTTAGAGGAATCTAAAATAAAACAATAAATATCACGAGGATGTGATGATAAACAAAAGAATGCTTCAGATTTAGTCTGGATCCTTTATAAGTGTAATTACTCCCATGCAGATAGTAAAAGTATGAAATAAGCTTTAAAATGTTTGGAGAAAATGCAGGATTAGGTTTTTAAATCTTTTGTAAAATCGAGCAAATAAAAAACCCCTCCATAACTCTGTTTGTTCTCTATGCAGCCGCCCTGCCTGCAGAAGAATAATCCTAAGAGATGTAGCATTTCAAAAAAGACAATTGAAAATATCAAAAGCACACATTAACATCACTTTTAGTAAACTGTAAGTTGGAAATCATTGCAAAGAAAGCAAATATATTACTGAAACTGTTATGGCATGGGCAGCTTACATCCCAAAGACAAACTGGGACTCCAACAACTGTATACATCAAAGAGACCAAAAATGTCAAAAGCAGTGGTCTACTGATAACTTCTCTCTCTGATCCACATTATAGAGCCTTTCTCTCCTGTTAAATTCTCAATTAAACCATTTTCTAGCTGGCAGGATCTGTGCAAGATCTTCTTGAAGTTTGAAATCATATTGTAGTAGATAAAAATGGAAACTAAATTAGCAATTGAATTTATTCTGGATTTCTAACATCATTATTGTTAATGTGAGAATTTGGGAATAACGTGTTTTATGACTGATTATCCACGTCTGTGTATCTTTACTTTTCTAAATGGAGAAAGAGTTTTTGTTCTTGTGTGAGAGTAAAGCATGGACTTCATTTCTTGATCAGAAGAACATTTTCTGTCTCTGAGAGCAGGATGGCAAGTGCCTGCATTCACTCCCAGAATTGCCCACTAGTTTTCTCACTAGAGACTGCAGCTGGCATTAGCTGGTGACTCCATCTTCCTCAAAAAGCCAAAACCCATTTAAGAAGAAACTGAAGGGTTTGAACAGAAAATGAGGTGTTTTTTCCTCGGGGTAGAGAATTTTAAAAGCCTGCTATGGCAATGGACCTTTTTCCTTTTCTTATTACTCAATTCTGGGAGGACATTTCTTGTATTTTTAACTCCTATCAAGAAAGCACTTTCTTTACTTGATACAGCTGGTCATTGAGCAGGGTTCATCTTATTCTGCTATAGATTCTTTTCTGGCTGAACTCCTGTCTCATTAAACCTTGAAGGGGTACAGGTCGGGCTCATCCTGCTGTGGTAGCAACCTCTAACCAGAGGGAAATTTTAACTTTGTTTTATGGGGCCTGGGAAAATGCATAATTTATTTATGCATTTGGCTTTGATCCTATTGAGTATGACATGTTAAAAGGTAATCAGCAAAGCTTCGTTAAAGAATCAGCTCCTTAATTTCACTCATCCTAAGCTAATAACATTTTCCTTCTTTCCTCTGAAAAACAGTTTCTGAAAACCTTTAATATTTTCCTTGGTTACATTTATAGTATTAGCTTCAGTAATTAAACCCCTAGGAGTTCAAATTGCTGAATCTGTATCTGTGAACTGCAATTCCTAATTCAGAGTACAGTGTGAGCTAATCAATACCTCTACAGCAATCCTGCTCTCATTATAGAAGTCTGAACTTTCCCCACTGATCTGAGGGCATGCTTCTCCCTCTCAGCACAGGGAAAGTCAGGATTGGGCCATATCCTGACCAAAGCTGTAGTCTCTCACAAAGACAACAGAAAATTCTATTGACATGTGTACACAGGATTTTTAATGGTTTAAGGTATGACAGGTTTCAAATAAATTTATTAGAATGTTTACCAAAAGGCAAGTTTGAAGGAAAACCAAGCAGTATTATTTAAATTACTATTGAAGGAGGGTGACTACGGTAAATTGATAATTCTTTTCGTTTCCTCTTTCTTCTGTTTTCCTTTTCTTTCCAAATGTTCCAAGGTGTATCACAAACCCATAGTGATGGTCCTCCTTCTCATCAAAATAATTAAAAAATGGCTTGGGGGGGAGAATTTCTCAATTCTTGGTCCAGATTTTCGAAACAATAGTCTCTTTTAAGTCAAAACCAAACATTCAAATCCAAATCTAGTTATGGGGTGAATCTAAGCCGTCTGGCTCAGAAACCTTTCCCATGTGGGTATAATGAATTTTTGGGATTTTTCCTGAAGCAAGAAGCATTTTATTGTCTAAACCCCATCTTGACCATGCAGAAGTGCTTTATGAAATGCAAGAAGACAAAAGAATGCTATTGAAGGGATTATTTTAGTTAATTGTTTCTTGGTCCATGCTCAGCTTTCTCTGTTTATAATGTGAGTGCAGGCTGTCCTGAAATCTCTGAATGGACAAAGGGAAATATTTTTAAGTTGAAGGACGGAAGATTTAGGCTGGATATCAGGGGGAAGCTCTTTAATATGAGTGTGGTGAGGTGCTGGAACAGTGGAGAGGTTGTGGATGCCCTGTCCCAGGAGGTGTTCAAGGCCAGGTTGGATGGGGCCCTGAGCAGCCTGGTCTAGTATTAAATGTGGAAGTTTGTGGCCCTGCCTGCGGCACTGGGGTTGGAGCTTCATGATCCTTGAGATCCATTCCAACCCAAGCCATTCTATGATTCATTCTATGATTCTATGAATGAGTTACCAAAGCTGGAATTCAGGGCATACAGAGCAGCCATGGTGGTACACTGTGTTTCCTTTACACAGCGGTCCTGGGTCTCCAAGTAGCAAGGTATATAAGACTGGTGCAAGTAAAGTGCTTAAGACTTAAGTAGGTGTTTAAGAGCTCTGCTGGATCGATTTTTTACTTACTGATAAACTTTGAAATGCTCAGAAAATTAACTTGTTATTTAATGACAGTGTTTTAGAATGAAAATTTTAAATATGCATATGTTGTACAGGTAGGAGGAAGTGGCTGATGGTAAAAATTACAGATCGTTGACAAAGTTATTGTAGACTACTTGTTCGTAAGATATGTATACAAAATAAATGGAAGCAAGCAATTCATGTTTTAGTATGATCAAATGAGACAAATAAGGGACAAAGATGGCACCTGGCAAATGAAGACAGTGGTGGGAAGCTGTGAATTCTGCTAAAATATCAGCAGAAGGTGAGCTCTTAAGCTATCACAATAGGGAAACTGACATGGTATTTGAAAATGGGCAAATCTCAAGTAAAGATTAGGAAAAGGCTTTTATTTTGGGGGGTCTGGTGTAGATCTAATAAGAATGCTAACTTAGCATTCAATTTTGGTCCTTACTTTTTAGGAAAGGTGATAATACTTTGCAGAGTGTTGGGAGAAAAACAGAATGGTTAAAATGTTTTTAGAATTCTGCCTTGAGATGAAAGAATCTGAGATCTCCATCTGTTTTCTTATCAGATAGGAAAGGTTATTTATCCATGGTGAACAAGTACTAAAATAGAGAATGAAATTCTAGAAGGTTACAGCAAAAGAAAAACAATGTACTGAGGCTAGAAATTGAAGACACATTAAACATTGTAATACACCCTTAAAAATCAATGAGATAACATTGAAGACTTTTAACCCTGTGATTTCTTATTGCTGAATGTAAATTCAGCAATGGAAATGTAAAATTGATATGAATAAATGAGTATTTTCATTTAAAAAAATGTGCTCTTTTTCAAAAAAGAATGACTCAGAGGAAGATCTACAGCCTCTGTTACACAGGGGTGTCAGTTTTTGAGACAGCAATGCTTCTTTCAGCCTTATCTCTTTTTGATAAGAATCTGTAGAAAACAATTCAGTGACTGCTTTTAAGGGAAAAAATCATGCTGGTTTTCTCTTTGGAGAAATGCCTTCATAAAAGCAGTAGGTATCTTCATCTCTCAAATTAAGTGCTCTGTTTATACAAAGATGACTAGTAAAATTACAGTTCCCTTTATCTGCTTGAGGAAAAATTGTGAGATGGAATTATGTAAAGAAGTGGCACTCACTCTTCAGGAGTCAAAACAACATGGCGAAGAAATGCAGGCCTACCACCACTTTGTCTTCAACCAGCTAGCTGAAAATCCTGTTGCTTGAAGCACTGCAAGATACAGATGCCATCTTCCCACATGACGGCTGTGGATAGAGCTGCCACATTCCCTGGGGGAACACGGGGAGGTGAGTGTTCCTACAGCATGCACTGGGAGATTCTGGTGCTCATTCCTCTGAACACCCAGTACATGTGAGTGTTGGGGTCAGGAAAGAGAGGATGCTTCAGCTTCAAAAAGCAGCAGTGGTCCAGCTTTGCAACATGCAAATACGGCTAATAGGCTCTGTTTGTCAGAAGGCTGAATGCTTTAAGAACAATACAGTGGAAGCACAGCTGTATGGATCTTAAAGCAAAGCAAGTCTGGTGCTGCCGCTCAGTTTGCTGCGCTTGGAGGATGCGCACACTGGGCTTGGTGTAAACATGACTCTACTGCAAGTGAAGTGTGCCCTGAGCTGGCTGCTCCACGTAATGAGATCAGAAGTAATGGAGATCCTCTGTTGAAAGTGTAATTGCATGTGCAGTGTTATTTATGACTCAGTTGAGTCCACACTTGAGAGCTACCCCGTGATAAGGAGTGTAAGTATTTACAGCATTGTGTTTGTGATTTGCCTTGCTCTTCCAGACCCCGTAAATGGCACAGTCCCCTGATAGTTGCTTGGTTTTTATAATAGCATCACTAAATCCACAGTGTGTAGTACTGCAATTACTTTCCTACAGGTTTTACTTTTTGTTCTTTTTCTTTGGCATTAATTTCCTGATTCACCTCTACAGCATTAAAATTACTCTTCTCAGAGCCTGCTAACATAAAGAAGATAGGAAGTGCCTACATCTTTTTCCCTTGCTGTTTTTTGCACTGAGCATTTTATGCAAAGCAAAAGATCTGTTTGAAGCCACAAGTGGAAAATTTTTACCCTCTTAGTAAAATTACAGATATGTTAGTGGAGTTTCTTTTTTTCTTTGTGAGTGGTTAATATAGATGATACTAAGGCCAGAAAAAAAATAGATTTTAACATTAGCACATCATCATATACCCTGTCTTATCTTACAGAAGGAAGAAGCTTCAGAAATCAGTCATTTAAAGAGATTTATGGTCCTTAGGCTTGATCCTGAATGGTACTGAGCGTTCTTTCCCTGATCCTGTAAATTCTTAACTTTTAAGTTCTCTGCAGCTGTCTTTGTGTTTTAGGTCAAGCATGTGTTTAAGTGTTTTGTTGGATTTGGGCCAAAATGCTCAGCATTATAACTAAAGAGGTTTAACCTGTGGAATCTGGATCCCTTAAACATGAAATCAGACGTCTAGCATTTCCAAGACCAGCAATTATAATAACTTTCAATCTCTCTTGGCTAGGGTATTGATTAAGAAACAAATTTTAATCATCATCAGTTGTGCTTAAACTGATCTTGCAAACAGCTGCACATATGCTTAACTTCACTAACCTAAGTAGTCCCATAGATTTCAGTGTTAACATGTAAAGTCTTTAAGCAGTTTGGAGAGAAAATCATCTTTACTGTTAGTGCACTTCCCTCACCTCTCTCCCCGCAGGTAACTCACAAGGAGTGCTGCTGGCTTACACTGATGAATTTTGGTGCAACTTTAGAGAGACCTCCTGGTTTCTCTGACAAAGTTTGCATGCAGTTACAATAAGCAAGGAGGCATTTGCCTGCTGTAGTTTGCAGTTTGGCAGGGGAATATTTTACCGGTTGTTAGGAGAGAAATGAGTTCTGCTTCCTAGTTGGGACTTTGTTTTCATTGGATGAGAATGAGAGCAAATATTTGGACATAAATGTTTTATGGCAGTACCATATGGTCCTTGGTATTTCATTTTTAATTTTTGCAGTTGCATTAAAATTCCTTTAATATTACCAATGTATTTCATTTAAAGGATGAACGCTGCGTGTAACCTGAACAGCTGTTTTTCCTAAATTTGCTACAACATCAAGAGTTTTACTGCTTTGAAACTCTATGGTTCATCTGAACAGACAGTTTTAACTCTGGTTTGTTTGTGAAGAATTTGTCTCTCTTTTAACTAACAAATATGATGCCAAGTATGTTGCATTGCCATAGTTTTGCTTTTAATCGTAGTTTGTGATTTATTTGTAATAGCAATCAGTGAAATTTAATAATTTCTTCCCTTTGAAAGGAATGGCATTAAATTAAGACCCTCTAAAATCAGACAAAACTCTTGTATTCTTTCTTTTTTACTTTCTTTCCCCAAACTTCTGCAACTCTCTATCGTAGAGGAAAAGGAAGTTAACTTAACTAGCACTGAAGACTCAAAACTGAAGATTTATCTTATTCTCTTCTCCCAGGGTAGTACTATATGGGAAATGAGCTTCAGAAACTGAAGTTCCTAGCAGCACCTGGGATCTTAATGGGACAAATGAAACTCACAGGGTTTTAATCTTATGAATATCCTTATAGATGGAAAATGTTAGATTGGTATAAAATAATTATAATGTTAGCAGTCAGTATTTTCCACTGTCCAACAGTGTGCATGCTATTTAACAAAAGCAAATAGGGACTAAGAGCTGTACTCAAGCAGCTTATGTCTTCACTAAATCATATCGTATCAAATTAGGAAGAAGGGCAATGAGGACACTGGAAATGCTATTAAATTTTTTAAATTTTATTTAGCCCAGAATTCTTTTTTTCTCTTTTAAAAATTCTGCAAAGGGGAGATGGGAGGGAAAGAGCAAGGTTTCATATCAAAGTCTAATTTTATATTTATATTCTAAAAACTTATTTTCTGTCAGAAGTTAATTCAGTAATAGTCACCAGATGGTGTGCAAACACTAATGAGGGGACGTTACGAATCTTGGGTTCCTTGTGGAGGTTGTAGGAGTCGGCGTCTTGCCATCAGAAAATAGATGTCGGGGGAGTAGAAGTGCTCCCTGGGGAGGATGTGAGTGGACCGGCAGGGCTTCAATTTTGTTGCTACTTTACTTGTGGGAGTTCTGTGAGTTGTAAGAAACTTTCTCTTCATTAGTTTTAATGAAAGAAAATGGTGGGACATAGTGCTATGTATCACTTCTTTGGAGAGTATGAATAATCTTTGTTTTCCTTGAAACCGAGGAAATAATTAATACAACTTTGGAAAGTGAAGTAAAGAACTACTGTAGATTTAGAGTTTGGGACACAAGGGGAAAAGGTCATTTACGGGATGAAGAAAGAGTTATTTTTAAGGAAGAGGGAAATGTTCTTATTTGTAGCAGAATACTTAGTACTATCTCTTTAGAATGATAATGCTGTGTGTTCTCTGCCATATGATTTATTGCAAGTTAATCCATCACATCTGTTCTCTGTCCCAGTGGCAGCATATAAACACTGTAAGGCAAGCAAGATGAAACAGAGCTCTGGGATGTCTTTTATAACAGATCTATGTAAGTGTGAAAGTAAAAATGTCTGTTGATTCATAGCAGCATGCTAAGGAGGTTCTAGTCAACAATGGGCATTGACATGTCAATTCCCTTGTGCACCTTGGGATCTTTTCCCATCTACTCATTCACTCATCTCCAGAATTTACAATGCCAAGCTGAAAAGGATAAGAAGATGTTGACAAATACACAATGCTGTATCTTCAAGATACATTGCATTTATATTTGCCAACAGGACAGCTACTAATTCCAGCTACTGAAAAGCCTTGGGAGATGTCTTCAGGATCTTAGAAATGAGATGTAGAGTATTACATTGCTAAGGAGAATTTTGATGCAAGATGATGCTGCCCCATCTGAAATAGATATTGGTCTTATTCTAGTTCATAAAATACACAGCCATAGTATGTAATCAGTGATGATCTTTTAAATCCTACCTGGTGAAAATTTTTGGGCATAGAGACTTAATGGGTGATCCTAACATTTAGGACAGTATTCATACTTGTGAAGCACCTTGGCTGAATGCATTTCTTCTATTTTCCATGATAGATAGAGTTAAACATCTACTGTTGAAAACTTTTAATGAATACTAAGCTTGTTCAGAAAAATAGTCAAATCACATTTTTTGATTGATGTATGTATGAGTATGTAACATTGCAAATCAAACATGATGAATTTAAGGAACTTAAAAAATGGACCACTTGACCAAAGATAGACAAAGTTAGCCTTAGTATAAACCAATCTTCCCTACTTCAGCTTGGTTCTGTTTTACCCTTAAATGTTTTGAGTTAGTCGTAGTGTTATTAGTTAGGCTCTGTAGGAAAACCAAAGAAAGGTATTTTGTGAATTTAATTCATCAGCTTCTGGAATTTAACAGACAGCTGGAAACACAAGGAAGTTTTTCAAAATAATTTTCTAAACCAGGAGTTAGGGTCCAGTTGGTTTCCATTTTCACATCATGCCTCCATTAATTTAAGAAACATTAGCTTGCGAAATGTATGACTTTTTTTCTTTTCATTCTGCTTATCTCTGCTTGTAATTGTGCAGTATGTCGAAGTCCAGAATGGGTATTCATAACTTGCCAATGAAATTTTTATGTTTGTAATTATCCATGTTGTTTAAATGAATAACAATGTTCTGAACCTTAGAACTTACAGAACTTTACCGTTGCAACAGTTTGATGTATCACAGATTCCCACTATAGTTGCCTTAACAGTTCCTGCGTATGTAACTGGTACGTCAGGACATAGATCTGGAAACTGCTTCCATTACCATTCTGAAGGTATTTATAAAAATGAAAATGAAAAAAGTTGCTTGGCAGTCTGTACTATATGGAGATAAATGTCAGCAATCATTGGCAAATAGTTTGCCCAGTGGAGCCTCTTAGCACACCTACAGAGATTATTTGTATTCAAACTAATTCATAAAGATAAGAGAACTAACATGCTTCTGAACTTCCACAGAAGATGGGTTCGGACCAAAATTTGGTAATCACAGAATCCTAAAATGGTTGAGGTTGGAAGGGTCATCTGAAGGCCAACTGTCTCAACCTCCCTTCTCAAGCAGAGACGCACAGAGCTAGCTGAACTGTATCATGTTCAGCTGGCTTTTCAGTATCTCCGAACAGGAAACTCCACAACCTCCCTGGGCGATGTGCACCAGCACTCTATCACTCGCACAGCAAAGAAGTGCTGCCTGGTGTTCAGATGGAACCTACTGTGTTCCAGTTTGTACCTACTGTTTCTTCTTCTGGCTCTGAGCACCACTGAAAAGACTCTGGCTCTGTCACTTTTGCACTCTCTCTTCAGGTATTTACTGACATAGATGAAATTCAACTGAGCCTCCTCTTCTCCCAGATGAACAGTCCCAGCTCTCTCAGCCTCATTGTTGGAGAGGTGCTCAAGTCCTGTGATAACCTTCTTATGGTTTCATTTTTTAAGCAATGGAAATCAGCTGGTCTCTGATCGGCCTCATCAAATTGATCTGATTTCAGCTGCTGCTAGATTTTTGAATTTTGTACAGCCATTTCTGAAAGAAATTACTGTGCATCTACATGAATGTTGTTTTCTTTTTTTCAGTCTGGTAAATTATATGAAACAGCAGTTTTAAGCAATTTAATTTATTATCAGAATTATGAAAATACCTAGAACATATTCAAACACCATTACTATTCCATGCTGAGGGCTGTGTGGACAGTTAGAAGGGAAGAGAGTTTGCTGTGTCTGTACCAGTGAATAAAGGGGGGCTCATAGGCGCTGCTGATCTGGGCTGTACTAGCTAAACCTTTCCCATACAATTTCTACACACTGCTTAGAAATTGGTACCATTGATGGACCACTCCCAAGGGTCTGTTCACACATTCTCTCCCTGTGAAGGATGCTAATGAAGGTTTATAATGTGGCTGCTCACCCTTCCATGCCTTCTGAACCCAGTGCTACAGTATGGTCCTGAGCACATTTCAGTTATTCATATAGGCATAATCTCCAGGTCCCATGATGCTTCCAGTGTGTGTGTCAGGTTATAAACAAAGAAATGCAGTTATAGTGAGGGAAAAGCTAAATGAACATAGTGGAACAATAAAGTAGAGCTTATAATTCCTAATCAATACCAGATGGAACAGATTTGTAAATACCATAGCAAAAGTAAAGTAAAGAAAGGGCTTAAAGGATAAAATAATGGTGTTTCAGAAGTTTGCTGGAGCTGTTCTCTGCATACCAAGGTAGTCTGAGAGAAATCGTTGCTGCTTGCAGGGCTATAGCAAGAATTTGATCTTCACGTTGTTGTCAGGATGAAAGAGGAGTTGAGGGCTCAGTAGGTAAGAGTTCTGCATGGTAGATTGTTGGGAAATTCTGGAAAGACATATCATTTACTCAAATGAAAGTCATCAGCTTGGGAGCCTGTTTGGTACAGTGTGCAGCAATCCATAAAGCCTAAGATGTTTCCAAGAAAAAAACCGTAAGTCACACCAATGCACCAAAAAGTGGCTTAATCTTGTAATTTACCATTCTCTGAGGAAATAAAAACACAAATAAAAACACTCACTTTTGTTATGTATTTCTCAACATATATTCTGAGAATCATATGTAGGAGCAAGTCACAAAATATTCCAATAATTCACTATTAATGTACATTACATGTTTAACCTACCTAAAATAAGGTGATTTTTCTTGTTTAGCTAATCAGTCTTCACTGTCTTTATTTTGCAAATGCATGAAGATGTGGGAAGTTACCAGAATTTTTTTTTCCTCTTAAACTTCTGTGAGTATAACTCTATTTAAGGGAGAGAAAATATTATTAAGGTGGATTAGTGTAAGACAATGTTTTATGGGGCTGGGGAGAAGCAACTAAGCAGCTCACTGCTTTTGTTGAAGTTCACATGCTCCAGGTCATTCCCACAACAGATTATATAGGTACTACAGATCTGGATAGTTTTGTATTCCTTCTCAGTCTTTTGCAAGACCAAATTGTGTTGCTTTCACTTAGCTTTGCAACAAAATTTATGAAATAAGTTGTATTATGTACCATAAGTCTTGTTTGACATGATTCAATCCAGTGGCAAAAATCTACGGCAACAGCTGTCCTAGAGGCTAAACTCAGTGAGATGACCACAAACTGATTTCTTACTATATTTAATCTAAAGGCAGGTCATTCTACCTTCCCACTGACACACTTAAGAAGCAAAGGACAAAAGTAGACCATGAAACATGGAATCTCAAATACTAATTGTAGAAGTTTGGTGGAGTGGGAAAACTGAAAAGTCAAAGAGAATGAAGATGGAATAAAGTCCTAGGATCCTCCAGGAGGTGCGCTTTCAATTCAGAAATCTCTTTTGCAGTGGACTGGAGCTTTACCTTTTTTAAAGTACTATTTAATTCTTTTTTCACATGAACCTAGATTTATTATGCTGAAGGAAAAAAAGGTTCAACTGTATTTCAAATAAGCCTTTAAGCCACTTGTGGAAATGGCAGAATAACTGCACTGCATGGACCTTGAATCTTTTTCAGGTGATCGGATCTCTTAGTTAATGAAAAGATTTTCTTTTTACCTTTGGAGTTGGCTTGTAGAGGTTCTGAAAAAGTTAAACATGCAATTAGGAACCACTTTTTAAAATACATAAGGAACATAATAAAAATAATCATTATGTAAGTGCAGCTCTCCAGCAACTTACAAGTAAAAAAGGCAGAGAATATCTTAAGGTTAACATCATTATAAGTGAAAACATCTCTGACTTCTCACAAAGGAAGGGATAGAACCCAGTGGTGCTATGCTATTGCCCCTGAACAGTGACAATAAATGAACTGGTAAATCTCTGATTTCATTTTCCTAAACCCTCTTATGACACATGTCTAGGAAAACAAGCTGAGCCTGAAAAGTGCACTTGGTTTTGTTGTATCCTTCTTTGGAGATCCATGTAAAATAGGATTGTCTTTCCTGAACACAGAAACTGCATCAATGTTGAGAGCAAACTTAGGCAGTTTAGTGTTGCAATTTTATGGCTATCCACAGCATTTCCGAGAAGATACAGGTACTTGCTTTCCCCACATCTGTTCAAAATTCTTTCAAAATTCCACTGCAGTATTTTTATCGTAGTAGATCGTTTACCTTGTGTTAAGATACATTTTTAAAATCCACTTGAATTATATAAACAATGATATATTACAACCAGTATAGCCTTAACCAGAGCTAATAGTAGTGTTACTTCACTGCTTTTCACGTTGGGCTCTTTTTTCAATATGGAGCTCTCTTTGGTGTCAGGGATTTGTGTGTGAAAGGTTGCTTTGCAAGACAGGGTCTGTCATTTCAGTGGCTCGAGTTCCTGCTTTTGGAGTTGAGAACTGCTCCTGTCAAAGGCACAGGGCTTCTGTGATCACCCTGCACGGTGTCCAGGGGTGGGGTATGCCAAGATGCTCAGTCATTCTTTCCTACAGACTTGTGCTGGGTAAGATCTGCTTTTTGAGGTAAAAATGAAGGATTATGAGAAGGCTCAGATGCTGAGACTAACATAACTCTATCATAACTTCATTGATTTAACATATTTAAGACTATAAGCCTCTTTTACAATGAGATTTTTCAGGGAGAAGAATGTTTATGTTTACTTACTGATTTACAATGATCCTGAGAGAAAATGTTCATCAACATTTTGCAGTTGGGGAACTTTTTTTATTTGCTTGTAATAGAGACTCTAAATATTGTCTTACAAGTGGTATTGTAGTGAGTGTTACACTTGTCAAACAGTGCCTCAAAATGTGATTATTTTCCTGAATACTGTTGAAGATCATTATTCATTTACTATGTGCCAAAAGTGCATCATTGCAGAATGAAGAACAGAATAAGACTCAATTTGGCTCCAAGGAGATTACAAGACAGCAAATATTTAAAGGAGTAAATATACTGGGCGATTCAGATGTTCTGACTGGCAGTGCCATCATTATTTTCTCTTCATCTGTCCTCCCTCGTAGCTCTCTTGAAAGACGGCAAATGGGTAAAACACTTCTAAGCTGGTTGTTGCTGCAAAAAGAAATAGAGCTTTGGCCTGTGAAACACAGGCTGTCTGCATATGCAAGTAAAAGGGAGGCTTTGGTGTACTAAAAAAATGAGTTTTACTTTGTTCCAGTGTCACCTGCACAAAAAGAGGGCTACACTTCTCACATTGTTAAGTGGCTGGAGAATAGATTTTGGTATGGGGACTATAAATTTTATTTCTGACAAGCTGTATGACCTTAGGGAAGTTATTTTATTTATCTGAGTTTCAATTCCTCCAACTATAAAATGTGGAAAATAATGATTTTCCACCTTTCCGAAGTGCTTTGAAAGCATTATAGGTACTATTTACAAAATATGCAAAATATTGGTGTTTAGACTGACTTAGAGGGAAACTCCCTATCTTTTTAGCAATCCCTTGAGACATCCAGCTGTCTTAAGTAGATTTTAGGAGCTTCTCAAATATTAGTATTCATAAATTGGTTTCAGAAAAGTTCTCAAAGTTGTACCTCATGACCACATTTATTATAACTCCTGACATAAATGAAAGCCAGAGCATTTGTTTTTAAGGACATTAATTGTTCCTTCATAGAGGTAACCCAATAATTTTTAAAGGCTGGTGGGCCTTCAAATGGTCATTGTCTAGTCTGACAAAAAAAGCCTATAAAAAACTTGCCTTGAATCCAGTGGCTTTGTTTGGAAGACGTGTCTTTCAGGGGAAAATAAAGAAATAAATAAATCCAGATAGATGAACACAAAACCACATTCTAGTCTTGGTTTAAGCATTTCTAATAATAGAAAATACACTACAGTTTTTGCTAAATTGCTCTGAGGGTAATTGTGCTCACTGCAAAAATATGTGCGTTTTCTCTAGTTTGAATTTGCTTAGTTTCTGCTGAGGTTAATTCTTGTATTGATTTTAAAACAAGAAAATTCATTCTTATTTTTAATATGAAATGCATCTGAGTTTTGATACACTATGGAATAGAAACAATATTGAAATTATTTTTCTCTAAAATAATTTTCCTAGTATTCAGTTAACTCTACTATTATCCTGAAATAGTTTTGCAATTTTTAACTGTGTCATTTCTTGGGAATAGAAGTCAAATTTATGCTAGAGCAAATTTCATAACTCTCCTTCTTTCGTTTTTTCATGAATATTTTTTTCTTTCATTTGCTTTTTTTTGATTCAGTACCTCCATGATTCTGTTATTTTCATTGAAGCACCGTCAGTAGACATGTCATTTCTTTTTAATTCCATTGAATGAATACTAAGAGGTCTTTACAGAACTGATGGGGTTACGTGGTGAAAATCAGAGATCGCATAACAGCAGCAATTTTTTTCTGGAGAAAAGTAGAGGATTTCTGACTTCATTCAGTTTTGTATTAAAAATATATTGCTATAAATAGGCAAAAACTTTTCTAAAATAAATGTTGGCAAATTGCGATCACTCAATATTATATAGGAAAAAGATATAATTTATAGATAGTGGTTAAAACACTTGCAAAGATCAAGTAGCTTAATTACCCAGTGAAGACGTACAGA
>JAOWBP010002392.1:51402640-51416291 GCA_028571105.1 Tragopan temminckii
AAAGATATAATTTATAGATAGTGGTTAAAACACTTGCAAAGATCAAGTAGCTTAATTACCCAGTGAAGACGTACAGATATTGAAATACATAGGACTGAAAGCATGGCTTGTTCACATCTACTCATGCTCACACAAACGACTGACTTTTCTGAACAGAGTTTGAATTGTCAGTTGTTTTGAAAAACTTCAAAATGTGTTACTCTTTGACATTATGGTAGTGAATGTACTAACAGAATATAGTTCAGTATATGTAATAATAGTAACAATAACAATAATACCACTAATAAAGTGCAGATGCATAAAACCAGAACGAATGATCCTCCACATGATTTATGCTATTTTTATATGTGTTATTACATATAAATTCAGAGACCGTTGTTTTGGGGACAGGGAGGTACATGTAATCTTTGGTAAGAGAGATGTCAGCAATTTGGTGAAGAGAAGGTTAAGGATGTACTGAGTGAATACCAGGTGGGCTGTTCACTGGTGGAAGTGACTTCCCATTTGTGTTGGCGAGGCGCCCCTAGACTTGATGGCTCCAATCCCAGCAGGAGTGGATTTTGCTCTCTGAGATAGCTCTGGAGAATCCATCCTGAAAGACTAGCTTCAGACCATCTGGAGCCAGATGGCCAAATTCAGACTTCTTCAATTTAAAGGGCACTTTACTGGGCTTATTGAAGTCTAAGTCAGTTTTGCCATTGATTTCAAGGAGGGACATGAATTTACACAGTGTTTCTGGCTTCAGAATTATTACCAGGTTAGAAATCTTCTAGGATGGAAGATGTACACTCTAAGAGAAAATGTGTGGGGGCTGTACTGGGAATGAAAATCTGGATTTTCCAAGAGCAGATGGTGAAAAATATCTTTGCTGTTAACTGGTGCCTGAGCTCAAATTGTACTGCTTTGCTGTTAAAATCCAGTCTATTCAAAGTCCGCCTGCATGAACTGAACATTTCTAAGTAAAAGTGTAATAGGATAATTTAGTAATTTGGTGTCTGCTGTCTCCTGAAAGAAATTACCAAGATCCAAATACACTCGCCATTCAGTGTCATGACTACAGATACTGCTGAATTACTGGTAAACTATTCGTTGGTAAACTACTGTTTCTCTTGGGTGTTTCAACTCTCTATTCCAAGTTATATTCACCTTCTTTACTGAACTGTTGGTCTACCATACTTTTGCAAATTGAATTATTTTCTGTTCATGATTCTTCCAGTTAAAAATATAAAGAAAAAAAGAAACCTAAAATATTAGAATTACAACTATTAAGTCCTTCCTTTGATTCAAGCTGGGCAATTCAGTATGGTGGGTAGTGGGGTACTTCAAGGAAATCACTTATAAAAATTTGTGAGGAACTTTCCTTATTACACTATTTAGTGCACAAAACTTGTTTTGGGAAAAATCTTCTTAGAACACAGCATCTATACAGGCTTTTCAGACACTGTACTTATACCTTGAAATTGCATTGAGTTCTGTGGCATTATAGTAAGAATAAAGTTCTAAATATATACGTGGTCTTGTAAAAGAACAGGATTAGGTATTGAAAAAAATGTTTATTGCTGTTATTTAACAGTGATAATAAACCCGCTGTTACTACTAGATGAGTTTTTATTATTTTCATGACTGTTGTGCAAATATCTTCTTTTGTGCCACTATAAATATCTATGCTTGGTGATTCCCTGCTGGCACCTTGTGCTGGCTATTGATCAGCTGGTCATTCATTCATATAACACGTGCTTTATTGATATTGCTCATGTTTCAATTGGAATATTATACATTATTAGTTAGGGCTTCATTGAAAGGTTAAATACATTACTTTCAATTCAATTATGTTTATCAATTTTTCAACTTTTGTCAGACTTATTAATTAAAACTGAGCCACATTTTTTAGATTTATTATCAGTAAAACATTATCTGGTATTGCTGAGGCTTCTTTCTGTTGTTTTTTTCTTCAGGTTAGTACTCTATATGATATCCCATTGGTTTAATCATTGGATTAAACCTAGGCCAATCGTTAGCTGATTTTACCACTTGATACTTTTTGAGTATTTGCACAGTAGCACTCTGAAAATCACCTAGAATTTTCTTTATACAACAAAATTTATTATGGATTAGCAGCAATACAATGAACATTTTCTCAGCCCTTCCTTTAACTTACTTAGGTGCGGATTACTGAGATTGATTGACTTCAAAATATTTCCTCCAAGTAGCCATTGTTTTAGCACCCAGCTATGAACTAATGCATTACAAAAATATCATCTGGGTCATTGTACATTATTATTAACTAAAGAAGATATCAGCTTTTTCTGTATTAAATATTTGTCATCTTCACGTAGCCAATAAGTGACTAAAATTCCCTTTAGTTAATAATCTTCTTACAAAAAGCATATTTGTTAAGAGCTCTGCTAGACCTGTTTGTCTTTTTTTTTCTAAATGTCCTTAGCTTTCTTCCCAGCCAACATTTTTTTTCTTTGTTTTTGATTGCAGAGTCATGGATTAGATAATGAGCAATTCCTGAACAAGTTCTTATTTCTATTTATTTCATGTCTTTAATTTCTTACTTCCCAGTCCGCCTAGCTTAGAACTTTCTGCAGCTTTGGGAAAAAAGCTGTTTGAAAACTTTCAATACAAATGTTATTGGTAGAATCAAGCCCTCCCTGTATTAAATGTCACCAGATTATGATTCTAGGTGCTATATAGTTTATAGTTTGATCTTAATTGTCATGAAGAGTCTAAAGTAGTCATCTCATATTGAGTTCAGTTTCTTTTAAGCTGTTTTACTGTTTTTATTGGCTGAACTGCAAGATGCAAGTTTGTTATTATTTGTTAGGTGAGTTTCCACATCTGCCTTCCAAATGGAAGTGGTCCGTAATACATCTCTCCTCCACACATTGCAGAGTTAAAGAATATCCTGACTTTGGTTTAATTTACTGTTTTGGTTTTTGCATTTTAATTTTATTTCATTTATTTTGTTTTTCTTTGTTTTCTTTTGTTTTGTTTTAAAATCAGATCTTTGTTATGGGCTTTGTCATAAAGAACACTGGTCTGCTTCTATTCAAAATGCTTTGCCTCTGATTGATAGCTCTAAAGTAAATGTTGTCCTTAACATAGAGTGTCACCCTGTTTATGACCAGATACGCCAATATCCTAATCATTCAGACTATTGTGTGTATCAATTACCATCCATTTTCTCAAGATGCAAGTGGGAGAAATATAATTTTGAAGAAATACGAAGAAATTCCTAAGCAAATGTTCTTCTAAGTACTTCTCTTTTCATCTTTGACGTCTATGATGATATAATGCATACTTTAAACATATATACATTGCATCTATGTCAAAAGTAAAGGACATAGAGAACATTTTTCTCCGTATAACAGGAAAAAGAGGTCCATGATTCCCCATCAATTGATAAACAGAATCAAATCCCCTGTGTCTGTGGTTCCATGAGGTGAAGAACTGGAAGAAAATCCTGCCCTGACTCCATGACACAGCATGAACCAATAGATGAGTTCCAGTTGCTTTTTCATCAAGAGCAGCAAAAAAACAAACAGGCCCTGGAGATCAGTTCCTGAAGTGCCAGGAACAGCCACTCCTTCAACTCCAAAATATTTTTAACATCTAGAGGACTTTGAAATTCTTGGAGACCTTTGCTATGTTTTTCTGTAATTTGCATAATGGTTACTACCCCCACCTGCAACATTATTCTCTGCAGTATTCTCATTCCAGACTGTTTCCTTATCATGTCATTTCCACAGTTTTCAAGACTGATTGCTTTTTCAGTCTATAGCAATATAAGGAATCAGACTAAAATTATTTTCAAGTACTGTTTATTTAAATGATAATACAGGGACCACAATGATTGTGTTCACAGTTTTCGGTGACTAACTTTCAAATATTTGAGAAGATGAAAACAAAGATTTTTGATATATGTAATATCAAATATTATATATTCTATGTGTATTCTATTATATATAAAATATATAAAATATAATATATATATATAGAATATATGTTAATTTTATAACCATTGGAATGATGATAATAGTCAAAGCTTATTAAATATTTTTAAAATACTCTTCAGATTTATTTTCAAATTGAATGATCCATCATGTATTTTGGAGACAATCCAATCAGTTCTCAGATGTAAAGGAAATAATCCATAAAGTCCTCAGCTACGTACATCATTTTTCTTGAAGAAGGATATTAAACATTTTAGCTTCTGATAGTGGATTTCAGAAATAAAAATCTGTTGCTAGGATTATTAGCCTTAATCAAGACGCGCCTGTTCAGCATTTTCAGATGTTATTATCAGGGATGTAAGGCACACAAATAACCACTGAAGTCAACTGGAACTGTGATCAGTTCCCACTCCTCAAAATTTGAAGGGCTATTTCCTTTCATCTTGTTAGTGATCATGTAATGCTAACTCCGATCCAAGATGCAGGGATAAAGTCAGTGTTCCAAAGCCAAAAATGAAAGATCTTCATAAGATTTTCCCATAGAACTACTACGCAAAGCCATTTCGAGTGAACATGGAATCCTTCAGTCAAACATTTCTACAGGGAACAGGTTTTTAGGGCATAAGACTGGCTTTGCTATTTATTATGTAGTAATGGAACATTACCTTTGTTGCAAGACTGATAGAAAAAAGCTGAAAGCTGGGTTATAAAATCTAAAGACAGTCTCACACTTGGCAGAAGTAGCCTGTAATTACCGCAGTGATAAGTCTGAGGACTTAGGTCCCAAAGAAAATCAAGAAATAAGAATTCAAAGAGAGGATTTTTTTTTTTTTTTTGCTTTTCAGTTTCCCCTGTTCCAGGAAATTCATGTGGTCAAAGGTTTCTTTTAACAGAAAATTATTTACAGGTGCTGTTCCTGGCTCTGTCACAAAGTTGTGTCTTACACCTCTGTCTAAGTGCAGTCAGCCTTTGGATCAATGTGACTTCTTCCTGCAGTGACCTTGCTGCTGAATAACTGCCTGCTGCAAAGCCAATCTCCACGGCCTTCCAAGCTTTGGGTGACTCAAAAGGCCAATGCCTATTTCTGCAGGATGGAACAATAGTATTTCTACCTGAGGTTATATGTTTGTACATAATTTGCTGTATTTCAGAAATACTTCATAGCAGAACTCAGATACTTACTAAAACACAGAAACTTTCGGTCAATGGTTCTTCCTCTTATGCAGTAGCCCTGGGGCATAAGCATTCATTAGCATTTGACCAACAGTACAGGACACTGTGCTTACAATGAAATTTGTTACTTATTATTATCTAATATCTTCGCATTTTAATTAGCATCAGAAATTCCAGTTAGTTTGACTAGAAGTTATTTTAAAGCTTCTTTTACCTGGCATTCCAGATGACATTTGCCATATGTTATTGAAAGCATGATCCTTTTCCATTTTTCCCACTTTTTGAAGTGAATGCTTCCTGCTTACTTGTTCATGAACCAGTTGTTTATCAGACTTTTTTTTTCCACAATCATGAAGTGTAGATATGCAATTCCTACGAATGATGAAAAGGTAAAGGAAAGTGAAGTTGTGATTCACTCATAATCAAATGAATTCTGAAGCTGGGGCCAAAGGTATATATCAGGGAAGTCCTGTGACTTGGTGCTGCCCTGGGGTATGAGGAACTACAGACTATTTTGGCTTTGTGTTTAAGTAATCAGAGAGCCTTCCTTTCATTACATTTGATTTTCTTTGAATAAGGCCTGTCTGGCCTCATCAAGGGTGAATCCCTTGTGAGTGAGGCAAGAGCCAGATACAAGAACTGCTTTTCCCAGTGCTGGGTGAATGTACTAATTCACTGTAACCTCAGAATGGGAAGCAAAATGTAAAAAAAGTGCAGAAATATTACAACTTCAGCCCTTTTCCAACATTGAATAGATTTTCTTTTCCAACAAGAAATACATAAAACAGGCTGCTGTGAAGTTTTTCTAGCACCATTTTGAAGTTACTAACAAAAGAGATGATCACTTAGGATACCAATTATTTAACTCATTTTAAAATCAAACCTAGCCTGAAATTTCCTTAGAAAAATCAGTTGTTTAAGAAAAAAAAGAAAAGAAAAATCTCAGCCCATACAGAATTTCTTTGAAAGAATTTCATTCAGTTGTCACAATTAGTTTTCTCTTAGTAAAGGTAATGTAAGTTATAAAGAAAATAAAACAAAGTAATATACATTTCACCCACTTACCAAACTTTTCAGATTAAAAAATCTTTTGAGGAATGTGTCCACATAACCCTGAGGACTATTTATTTTGCAAACCTGTTGAGTTTAAGTGAATGGATGGTGACAATTCCAATGACTTCTACTTGAAGTCATTAGATTCAAGAAGTATGGGGGATTTCCTCAGTCAAACTAAATTGTAAATGTCAATCTGTCAGGATTCTCCCAGAACTTAGTGATTTTTAGTCCCCAAATGCACATTTATGTGCTATAAAATCTGTATCTTCCATGCACACAAGTACAGCTTGCCAACTTCAGCTCAGTGTGATTTCAAACAGCTGAGCTTTTGAACACTCAGAGTGAGTTTTATAACAGAAAACTCAATTCAGTGTTAATTATTGCAGTTTTAAATGCATGCATACTTCATTAATAACAGGAAGCAGTATTTATAGTGTTTTAATCCTGCTGTCAGGTAGCTGATGCGTTGGAAGTTTTTGTGACGCTTAGTGCTTCAGAGGGTTATATGCTTAGAGCTTACAAGGCAACAATTGCACAAAATCATTTCTCTAGTGAGAAGAAAACTTGTTTCTAAATATTTATCAGTCACCAAAATATTGAAATTTCTCGTGCAACCCCAGCTGAAACCAGTGCTTATTTTTACAACCGAGTCTTTTCCATTATCCAAGAGTGGTTTTCCCATTTCAGCTTTCTCCTCCCTTTCTTTTTTCCATGCACTTTTTGAGGTTTCCCTGCTTGGGCCTCTTTTCTATCCTTCTGTAAGGTTGAATTCCCTGATGGTAATCATAATTATAAACATGTGTTGTTACTGAGGGCTACCAATTTACTTGCAGTCCTTAGTATTAGAAAAAAAATGTAGGTTTTGGAATATATTTCACATCATCAGGGCATAGCTCATGAATAATTAAAAGGAAGGTAAAATTTGCAGTAAAGAACAGTCTCTGGAATGCCATGGCTAAAGATAATTGTACACTAAAATTGGTTTGAGACAAGTAACCACATTAAGCAATTAATATCATGGCAGAAACATATTTTTAAGCTTCAGTATCACTGATATGTTTTTAATAATTGATATTTATGACTTTGAGATTGAGATGCATAATTGGAACACAGAGAAAACACAGAAATAAGCATATTTTCTACTGTAATTGAGAATTAAACTATTTACTGAAAAATATTTTTCAACTAAACCATTAAGAAAAGTAAAACAAAAACACCCTTGATTTTACATTTGTTTTAGCGGTTTCTCCCACAATCTGTCTTTCATTCAGGGTTATTTCATAGAAGCCCCTCTGTAATTAACATGTTAGGTTTTTAGTGACTTATTTTACTGCGTAGCATTTTATTGCTGATGTGTCTGTCAGTGTAACATTCACAGTGCTGCAGGGAATAATCAGAGCATGCATTAGGCAATTCATGTTGTATTTGGTATCCTGGTAGGACAAGATAAAATGTTTTGAAGATTAGTTTAGAATTAAACAAAAAAACCCAAAACAAAACAAAAGAGACCACCCTCACTAAACACACACCAGTAAGACATAGCAATAAATCAGGAAACAATTGAAAAATATTTCCATGTTAAATTTGTCTGGATCCGCTAAAATTTGCCAGGGGAGCTTCAGGAACAGGTGCCAGCAGTGCTGCAGCCCTGAGCCAGTGTTGCATCCCTAAGGTGATGGTGAGCTTCCAGCAGCAGCAAGGGGAAAAACCTCAGGGAATTCAGGCAGTCACACATCACTCACTGTGGCACCAGTTCCTGGAAAGGCACTGCAACAAAGGCTGTTAACAATCAAGTAACAAGGAAAAGAGTAGAAGTTAGCATGGATTTATAAACTAACTGTATCAAACTAGCCTAATTTCTCTGCTTAATAGGGTAAGCAACATTGTAAATATGGAAGAAATAATGTTGTACATCCAAGCTGTGATCAAGTTTTTGTCACTGTCTCGTGGCACAGAGTAGGTGAAACCTCTGAAAATGGAACCAGCGCAGCATGCCTCTTGCAGCTAGCCTCTGCAAGAGGCTCTTCTGGTTGAGGCTGGGCTGCAGATTCTCAGGACTGAAAGACTCACTAAATTACAGAGCCTAGCTGAGAGGAAAACCTAAGTTCTTCTTCTAAGCAGTAGATACAATTCAAACTGGTCTTGAGAAATAACCTGAAAAAAAAGGATGCAATTCAAGGAGAAGAATTACAGGGTTAGGGATGAAGACCTGCACAAAGGCTGACGAAGAAGCAGCTGAGATGCAGTCCTGCAGCTCTCTGAGTGGTGTAGCACCTTGCAAGCTGGGATAGGGTGAATGAGAATTGCTAGTCCTGATCAGCACAGGTGCTACCTCAGCTGCAGAGCTGTGCCCATTTATAAGTCTCTGAGAAAGATATAGATCAGCTGGAGGAATTTCTGAGGGCTGTAACAAGAGGGTTTATGTGAATATCCTGAGCAAAAGGGCTGAAAGACATAGTGTTGTTTGGAGAAGATGAAATGTGAAGAAATTGGTGTTAAGGTACAGTGCACTTGAAGTATGAAGACAAGACCTGTAGAAGGTATGGACCGTGTTGCTCTTGTGTGTTTCGTGTAGGTAAAATACTGGTCATAAACTGTAGAGAGACAGATTTAGGTTAGATTATAGGGATTATTTTCTTCCTATAAGAATAATTTAGTTGGGGAAGAAAGTGCCTAACAGTATTGTGGGAATGATTGTCGCTGGGTGATTTTAAGAGCAGATTGGGCAAACATCTGTCAGAAATGTGGTAGTTATATTTGATCCTCTGCTGAAGCAGAGAATATACTAGATGACTTCTCACTTCTCCCACCCGGTCTTTTGATGATTTGTTGAAATGATGTCAAACTACTAGCTTTGAATAAATGACCAACTGTTCTTACTGTGAAGTCCTTTTCTATTGACAGAGAAATGTCCTTTTCTGTTGATTTCACTGGGTTTGGATTGAAAACAGGGTGATGAGAAGGCATTTAAATGTCAGTTGTTGTAGAAAGTCTGATCCCGCTGGCTAAATTCAGAAGAGATTTCTGATCGCTTTCAATTGAGGTTTAGTTGAATTCTGAATGCATGTAACGTGTACATGTGTGTATCAAAGCATGTAACATTAATACAATTCTGTCTAAAAACATTACACAGGTAACTTGCTGTTTGAGCTGGTAACGTATGCATTAGTAGCAAAAGATGGAATGGTCTGTGGGTAATATGAAGAGGCGTGTGGTGTCAATAGCTTTCTTTCAGTAAAATAAAAATTTGTGTTAGGTCTTAAACAATAGTGGTGTACAATATACCCTGTGGGAGAACCAACATTTTATCAACTTTATAAGCGTCTTTTCAGAGTTTAGCAATAGAAACTCCAGAGAAAGTTTACCCCAATGATGCACTTTCCAAGAAATTCTTATAGACTAGCTGGTAGCACCTGGGCAGATGAGTTATTGAAGGATTTGAAAGGTATGGCTGTAATGAATGGATGAGATGCTAGGAAAAAAAGGATACTTGGGCTCCATTCACAGTATCCTCTTGATGTTTTTCATTTTAGGATCTTATGCTGTATTCTGGGAGTGATAAAAGTGGGATTGAGTGATCTTCTTTTCTGGGAGTGGGAAGAAAAGCAGGAGGAAAATCAAAATGTGCAAAAGGGTTCATTTCAGCTTCTCTTGGACCTAGCCACACTCAGAGATGGCAGCATATTAAGAAAATCCCTTTCCAGCTTATTTTAGTGTTAGGCTAGTAACTTGTCCCTGTATTTTACACTAAGCAAAACCCATCCTTTGTATTGCCTGGAATTTTTGCTTGTCCTCTTAGTTCGCAACATTTTTGTAAGCCCAGCCTTAGGAGTTTCACAGCTTCCAGAACCAGAGGGGTGTAGACAGGTTTAAATAAACATCCAGGCTAGCCATTTACCACCAAGAATTATAAAGTTTGTCAGACCTATGGAATGCATGCTGTAAGCATCAGCTGATAAACTGATATTTTTGTTGAGGCTTCAATCAGAAATGAGCAGAAAAATTCAGAAACCAGCTGTGTGCTCTGCAGCACAGACAGGTAGCAACGTGCAATGCTACTCAAGAAAAGCAAACCCTTCTGTACAGATATCATTCACCCTGGCACACATGGTCAATAATTAATATTCCAGTTCCTGGGGGAAGCTGTATGGCTGCGTGGGTGAAACAGCAGCTCAGGACTTTCCATTGCATTATTGTGTTGGTCTGAAGAATTTCTCTGTCTTTGGGGAGTTGCATCATTTCACTTCTCAACCTCATTTTGCTCTCAGAAAACAGGATGAACATTAGATTAAGATTCTTTTGGCTACAGAGATACAAACAGTGTTTGAAAGAATTGCTAATGTATAGATGTAGTTAACTAGAAATGAATCGTAAGTGTCTTCAGTTTATTTCTATTTGCCCTTTACTGAGAACATCAGATTGTGGGATAACGTTTGGTTCCTACCTTGAGCCCCTAAAAATGGCCAACTTTTTCTGAGATAAGGTAGATATTAAAAATGAGATATCAGACTGCAGAATAGCATTTTAGTTAGGAGAGTGGTATTTCTTTTTTAGGATGGAGAATATTGGTTTATACCTGATCTTAAAAAGCCTTTGCTTGAGGTTATCCAAAAAAACGAGTGATTCACAAAAGGTTTGTGCTCCTAACTGTGCTTCCAGATTTTAGCGTTTCTTAGGTAATGTGGCTTTTTGTACCAGAAGGCTTTTGTGAAGATTCAGTAAGGTGTCTGAAGGCCTCCCTGGTAACTGTAGTCTGCATGAAGCTGGCTTCTGCTTCGTCTGTAACATTCCTCCGAGTGACAGAGGGGGTTTTTGGAGCTGGTGTATGCACTACAGAACAATGCCACTCAGTAGACTCATCATGAAATGCCTTGGAGGAATTCAGACAGCAATGTGTGCGTGTGCAGGCTGCATTTTGGTTTGCTGTCATCTAAACCCAGCAGAGGAAAGAGGGAGCAAGGTTTCAGGAGCAAGAGGAGAAAAACGTGTAAAGGTTAAGCTCAGTGCTAAAATCACTGACATTTGTACAACAGAGATGTAAAGGCAAAGTGAAAGCATCAGACATTAACTAGGGTTATTGTACTGGAAGATATCGTTGTAATGTTTGTAAGGGAAAAAAGCTCTCCTTCACTACCCACCCAGAGAAATGACTGACCAACTCCCCCAGGAATGCTGTGGATCAACATAAGTCATTTTTTCTTTGAAATACTATAAATTGAAAAGCATGCCTTTATATAGATATGATCAGTATGAAATCATACCTGTCATATATGCCTAAACTTGTTCTTTTGTAATTAGAACCAGAACTAATTTAGAATTTATTGCCAGAAATCCATTAACAGTGTAGATTAGAATCATAAATGTGGTGAAATAACTATTTTTATTTTCTGGAGTGTTTCCTCAGTGCCATTTGGTATGTCTAACTCCACGTAAATATCATAGGTAGATTAATTGATTGCTAAATTACTGCTTACTTTATGTAGAGGAGTACATTTCTGGTTTTCTTTCTGATTGAGAGGAAGTGAATTTTTTTAAATGAACAAATGAAAGAATCTTGCTAAGCATTTGGTCAGGAATTTTCTATTTTTTAAGTAATATTTGAATGTGTTTAGGAATAGATAGACTGGAATTCTGGAAAAGCAGGTGAGGCTGTAATGCTGTGTGAGCTCCAACTTATGTATTCTCATATTTTCTAACAAATGTTTGAATTCTTGTACATTAAAAACATGTCTGTGATCAGCAAGAAAAACTTCTCAGCCCTAGTGAAAGTACATAAACTCACACAACACATTCCTAACTGCAAAAAATGTCAAATGCCATTATTTCAGGGAAGGACTCGTGAGATTTATGTGGGTGCTTTGGCTGTTTGTTTGCCTAGTTCCTGATTAAGAAAGAGCAGGCATAGATATATATTAAGTTCCTTTCATTTCATCTCAACCACCAATAAATATGTTGAAGATAATAGAAATAGTTGTTCTTAGCTAGCCTGCCCTTGCCAGTGGCACTATTAGCTCTTGGGATACTGGCTAATGACACAGATTCAAATCTCTCCTGAAATCTAACTGCTTTTGAAAGACCCAAAGCAATAAACATCAATAAAAAGCCATCACCGTGCTTCTTACAAGCATATGTGCATATGCTCACAAATCTGGATCCTTTTTTCTTTTTTTTTCTTTTTTTCCCTTTTTCCAGGGGCATGAACAAGCATGTGCTTTCTGGTTGCCATTTCTTTGAGACCTTATTAACTGCAGTCTATTTGCATTTTCTACTTAGCTGACCACATTGTCAGTGCTTCCCAAATAATAAATCTTAATTATACTAAAATCAAGTTTGGAGCACACAGCTGCAAGTCCTCCAAATCTGCCTTTCATTCTGTGTCTGAAAACTTCCCCATTGGGGCTGCTGCCTTTCAAGCAGCAGTATTTTTGGCCCACAGACGGACTGATATTTGTAATGAATCAGCAGTACAGTAACTTCATTTAAAAAAAGCAAAAACAAGTGGACATTCGTATTTAAAGCTTGGCCAGGAATTGGAGTCGCATGCAGTCTGCACTTCTCTACCCAGATTGTGGTCAGGGTAACTGCCCCAGAGTTAGGACGTGACTGTGGCTGTGGGAAGGAGTGCAGTCAGACTGTGATGAGGCATCTCAAGGAGAAGCACAGAGGCTGACGTTGGAGGGTGTAGCCTGTAATTAATCATGCTGTAATTGCTACAGGTTGGGAGCAGAGCCTCTTGGCTGTGGTTGCAATTGAGTGAGCTCCTTGCATCTTTGCAAAATCCCTAGAAGTGGTCTGGAGGGGAGAGTGAAGAGATGTCAGAGGAAGGAGCTGTGAGACATGGTAGGAAATTATGAACAGAGACAACACCGCTGCTCAGGAGAGCCTGGAACAAAGCTCAAAACCATGGCTTGAGATTCTCTTACACACAATAGTCACTTACCTTTTGTTTACCTGGAAACGTACAGCCGTTGTTCAGCAAGTTGGATTTCTCTGCCATTTCTATCAGTCAGAGCTGAACCTTGCTGTGCTGGAGCCGTGCAGTTGCATTTTGTGTTCCCTTAGCAACTGAGTAACTGACACGTGAGGAAGAAGCAAGGAAAAAAAGTGTGGCTTAATTCTTTTGCTGTTTGATAGAACTAAAGAGATGCAGGAGCTTCATGAGGAAAGAGAAAGTAAACTGCCTTTGGTTTTTATTGCTGGACTGCTCTGCATGTACTTGTGTTGCTGTTTTGGTCAATAAGGACACTCTTTGGAGCTAATCTACTTTCATGTATTTGTTTTACAGGGAGTCCTGTCTAAGTTGTTTGCAATAGATGATTACGTGCTTTGTGCACTAGGGCAAGAGACAAGGGAAAACAGACTATAGGAATAAAAGCAGAGCCACACCTTAGCCCCTTCCTAAAACATTTACTTTCAGATGCAGTTCTGCTTATACAATTTGATAATTTTAACTTTTGTTTCCA
>JAOWBP010002392.1:51416391-51437897 GCA_028571105.1 Tragopan temminckii
GAATACAGATAGACTGATAGAGAAAATGTTTTTTTTGTCTGTTTTGTTGCTGTTGTTGTTTTTACAAATAAGGGAATACTTTCTTCTGTTAAATGATTATTTATTTATTTATTTTTTGTTAAAGAGACTCTTATCTCAGGTAGTCCCAAAACAGGAGAGGGAATGGGGAGATCCAGCCAGCAAATGTAGTCCCACCACTTGCTGCAGGCTGGGGCTTTTCTGAGAGGAGAAAATGTTTTTGAAGCTTCTCCAAAAAAAGCAGATGTATAAGGCCTAAGATAACACTCATCAGAAAAGCATAGAAAGGTGCAATATTCCAAACCATGAAACATGCTGTAAGAAAAATTTTCTCTTAATTTCTTCTTTACTATTCTCTTTTTTCTTCCATCTTCTTTTCTTTTTCTCATCTTTCCTCCTTTTCTTCTGACCCTCTTCCTCTTCTGATTTCTTTTATTGTTATCTGCAGTTTTCTGTCTCGCATTTTACCTTTCTCCTATTGCCCCAACCATCCATTTTAATCAGCTCTTCTTTCATAACCTGCAGCTTCAGTATTCTGCATCTTTCTGCATGTGAAAATTGCTCTCCTGAGCATTGCTCCACCCACACTGATGGATTACTGTTTATGTATTACTGCTTTCTCTCAACAGTGCTGAATGCACACAAGTACATAATACAGACACTTCCACGCTTTGGTGCAAACACTTTGGTGAACATGGATCTGTCTTGACTTGCAGGAATAGTTCTGCATAGCTATGGTTGTGCTTGAATATCTTCTGCTATGAAAACAATGGCTGGGGATATACATCATCTTCAAGTCCAGTCTGACTCTCAGTACTTTGTTTCCCTTGGAATTGTGTATCTGCGATCATCCAGCAAAGTATGTCTTCCTCTACTAATGATACTTGCCTAGGGCCTATGCCTGTCAAAGCAGACAGGTATTCTCAGTGTCCTATTAAATTAAGTAAGATGACTAAAATAACTGTAAGCATATTCCAAATTTTGGCTGCTTTTAATTTGCAAAGTTTTCTGACAGATGGCTAGGTCCCTTCGATGGGCATGGCAGCGAGTGCTCATGTCAAGCCATTGAGACCTCCCTGATTCTCCCACCAGGACTCTACCATTGGGATCCCTTCCCATTGCTGGTCACTTGGTGCTGTTGTAATGCTAATTCTTCTGACAAACACTGCTCATCCATCTCCAAATTCATACGATGATAAAGAATTTCCACCTGAACATCTGTGACATTTGGGTTCTGAAACAGTCTCAAATACCACACTGTTCATTAGTGGGGATTCAATTTCCTGTACCTCTCTGCTTCAGTTTTGCTTCAATGCATAGAGTGTGCATATTCATTAAAAACAACAACAATAAAGTTTTGCTGGAAAAGAGGGATGTGTAAATAAAAGATGCCTGGGGCAAAGCTGTGTCTTGTGTTCTGGACATTTATATAGCTATTTACAGTGCTCTTCAGTTAAATAATAATAATAAAAAATAATATAAAAAAAACCACAAGAGAATTACCATAGCAACTGAAGCAAGTATGTGTTACATTTTTAATCTCTGAGCTACACAAACTCTCACTAAGAAAACACACAGAAGAAAAAATGTGAACTTGAGTGCCTTCCCCATGTTTGAAGGGAATATTTTGTTTCTTATTTCCTTGCCAGTATTTAATGCTGCCTTTGTTCGAGGAGTATCTTTGTTCTCCTTGCATTGTTGTGCTTGCATCTCAGGCAGAAGATGAGTGCAGGAGACAGCTGGAATGCGTTCTCTTCTGAGACATTTTGGAAACTGCCAGGAGTGTGCAGTAAATGGTGGCTATGAGGCTACTGTGATTTTTTTTTTTTTATTATTTTTTTTCTTGTACGCTGGTGTGAACTCTACAGATAGAAGATATGAGGAACACAACTCGTAGAATACACTTGTATTTTGCATCTGCATAAAGCTATGTATTGTACATCAGATTCTGAAAAGCATGGAGAAGTACTCAAGTATTTTCCCCTTCCCTTCATACTTCAGTTTCCTGGTTTTACTCAATTTATTCAATTCCATTTTTGAATTACACTGCACAATGTTTCTGCTACATAAAAAATACATTAACAATTCTTTTTAAAGAGCATATAAATGCACATTGCTGTGCATTTTGTCTAAGAAGAGTGAGGGGAAAGAGGCATTGCTTAATCCATCAGAACTCTCTCCTTTACTTTCTCCTATAGCAGTAAATTGGGATTTATTTCTCTTGTTGATGGTAACCATTTTTTCTCAATTCTCTCAGCCCCTATTATTGGCAGAGTAATTACAACTTGTCTTATCAAGACAATCAGGAGAATAAACTAGCTGTTTTCCCCATTACTTTTACTGCAGTACTTTGTTTTGGATCTCTTGCAAAGAATGGGGCTTTTGCAGTAACATGCCTGGACGCTTCGCTGTTTCCAAGACAAACAGCTCTTGAGCCAAGATCGATTTGGACCATATGCAATAGCTTGCATCTTTTTTCAGGAGATTCAAAGTCCTTTAGACAAGCTAAATGAGCTTTGCAGCAGTACTACAAGGAATGACTGTGGGTAGCTCAAGGAACAGAAACCTCATGCTTGCCTAGAGTCACATAATGGGTTGACTGAGCAGTGTAGAAGATCACTGTTCTCTAAACTGTTAAATGTCTTCAAGTCTTATGCTGATGGTGCAGACCCCTGGCATGCATTTTTTATCAAAATTTCTTATGATCCTTAGGGAAAATCTGCCCTTCTCATTTCCCTGTCACATATCAGCAACTTAATGAATTGCAAAATGAAGTTACAGTTCAGATTTTGGAGCAAGTCTTTAACGTGCTGATGTCACATGATTTTCACAGTCTTTACAGCTGTAAAATTTTAGATAGAACCTTATTGTATTTTGTCAGTATGACTGCCTGGCATTCTTTAAAACTAATGGTTAGTCAGAATGAAACTTTGTATGGGAAATCAGCTGCTTCTGATGAATTTTCATTTTAAAAGTTTTCAATAGAGTCTTAGTAGAATGAGTATAATTTCTTGTGCTGGAACACTTTAATTTGCTTTAATACTATGCATCGTGCACCAGTCATACTGAATGAAATATATGAAGTTTATTGGTCAGGAAGATACAGTTTAACACTCAGCAGATATTAGAAATTCTTTCTAGAAAATTTCTTTTAAAATATAAATTCTCAGTTTCATCTGTTTTTTACCTCAAAACAGTAAAAAAAATTAGCATCATAACTTAGAAATTTCTGTGGTAATTCTGCTAGTGAGCCTTGAAGTAGCACTTCTAACTCCTGTGAATGTAGAGCAAAATCCACAAACGAAATATGAATTTTCAATAGCTTATGTTCAGTCTAAATTAAAAACAAGTAATTCTTTCCTTCCTTCCTCATCTTGGAGTTCATCATGCAGTGACAATTTGAAATTTACAACCCAGACATTTAACATCCTTCACAAGAACATATAATTTGAAAAACCTGTGAAGAGAAAGTCTCTGCTAAAAAATGGCACTATCTTTTTGTAAAAAAGACCCCTGTCATTTAAATTTCTGTTCAGTTTCCCTTCTTAAGCTAAATAACACTGACACTTTTTTCAAATGCAATTTTTTGAAAGTCATCTAAATTAGACATTCTCTTTAAAGACTTTGCTGGCTTTCTTCTATATCCCTTTGTGTCCCTTCACAGCTAATGCCAAATATAGTTTAAATTCATTTCTCTTGCTGAAAATGAAGACAGTGCCATTTAGCATGTGTTTACAGTCCTATAAAGTACTAACACAACATTGACCCTGAATTTGGAAAATGAACACTGATAATTTTATTTTGAAAAAAGTCACATGATATACGTTTTAATAAAAGCTTGAAACGAAGGATTTAAGATCAGTTTTTCTGTGTGGAAGTAAATCTCTGATCAGATTTATAAAATTAGGTTGATTTCTAACTCTCTTGACTCCAGTGGATGTTGGGCACAATCTCTATTTGTAAATCCTATTAAATAAGCATCTTTATTTTAACCATCCTAATAAATCTGTTTCTTATACACAAACATGTATCTTTCTGTTATGTTTGGCATACTCAATTGATCTGGGTGAATGCCTCCTTATATTAAGGTAAAATCCCACAAAGCGGGATACTTGTCTCTTAAATTTTATGGGAGGATTCATTTTCCAGCTGAAGCTCATCATCTAGAACAGCCGTCTTGTGGGAAATGGCTACCTTTAAAAACTGTGAGTTCCTCCGTATTTTAATTGGTATGAAGAAGTCTTTCTTTTGATTGTTCGATGTTTTAATTTTTGCTAGACATTCACGTACAAAGAGTAGAAAGAAGTGGGAGAAACTCAGAACTCTACAAAGTTCACTCTTTGATCAGTGGCAAAATGGACAAGGTAGATAAGGTTGTATAGAAGACATAAGAAACCATGTTTCTTTTATGAAGCAGCAGAACAGATTCCATATTTTGATCTTAGCCCCCTCCAAATTAACAGAAAATCCAAAGGATTTTCAATAATGGGTTGTTTTATGTTGTAAGCTACATGGCCCTACAATGGTTTCTTTCCTCATTCTCAATAAACAATCTTGTGAACATTGTTAGAACCATAGAACACCAAGGCAGTATTATAGCAAGCTGAATTTTATGCCAAGATATGCTCTCTTTAATGTCTTAAAATATTGTACAGAATCTTTTTTAGTTCTAATACTGATCTAAAAATGAGAGAGAAATTTTTTTGTAGGGTAACTTTGATGATGATCAAGAGACACAGAGCAGAACTTCCAAAGCATGTAACGTAAGTGTTTAATTCCTGTTTTTGAGAGTATCTTTGAAGCTGATGAGTCCTTAATATGAAGCATGTTGCTCAAGTTACTAACGATCCTACTATAAAAGTAGATATTCAGAGGTGGGGGTAGGGGTTGCTTAGCATTTCCTACAGGCAGGCAATGCTGGATGCTTGCCAGGAGTGAGAGACAACTAGTACACACACACATAAATGTATTTAAAAAACACACGTGGGGATACAGGCTCATAAGGCTTATGTATTTTGAGTTTATTACTGATCTGCCATGTTTTAGCTGAATCTTGTACTCACCTAATTCTTCTGTGATGAAAGCAATTCAAGTCTGAACTGTGTGAGCTGGAGACTGTAGATAGGCTTGAGTTACACGTTCATTCAATTAATAAGTTCTCGTTAAAAATGTCTGTGGCTGAGCTTACTTTGTTTATGTCTTGTTCTGTAAGTTCCAAGAATACCAAGAAATTGTAACTTTTCTATGTCTGACCTGAATCTTGTGACATATCTATGCATCTGATAGCGGCCATTGAGAGAAGGAGGTAGAGATACATCTTTTAATTTTTTTTATATTTTAAGGGAATAGTTCAATCTAGCATTAAGACTCAAGAATTGTTAGTTATGCTTTCAGATTAGGTTATCACCCTTCCATTCCACAATTGATATTGAGACTAAAAGTACGAGTAGGGACCTAACAGTAAGAAAGAGAAGAATTCTTGTCATAGTAGAATTTCATAATGATGTCTGTTTAATGCTCTGGTAGTTTTTCATATACAATTGATTGGTTTTGACTTCTGTGGAATGGCCCAGTATGTTTTTAACATGGTCTGATGTTGCAATCGGATAGGTAGCTCACAAGGCTAGCTATTTTTTTTACACGGGTATTTGTCATTTTGTTAAATATTAAGAAACAAGGAGCAAACTCTCAGTCTTCAGGCTTGTGCCATGAAGAGCAACATAGATTAGGACAAAATAACAGTGTTTTAATTCATTCTACTGTGCTTTTCATTTCTGCTCAAATACATTTGCCTTTAAATGCTTTCGACGTAGACAGGTTGGATTTTCATTGCTTCTAAATATGTGGCTGCCTTGAGGCTTCTAATTTATTCATTTTTTTTAATGGAGTGAGAGGCTGTAAAACCTATGTGCTGTAAAGCAGGCAGACTTCTGAAAGTTTCACCAGGCTAAACTGAAAGTGCAGGGATCTTCAAGCTTGCTTAACGTTAGTTCCTAGGCTTCTAATTAAAACCATGGAAATGTTCCCCATTTCAAAAAGATCGCATCTGATTTCATCTTAGACTTTCCCATTGTCTTCTCTTTGCTTTCTCTAGTTTATATGCTTAAGAAAATAAAAGTGATTATAGTCAGTTGTCCATTACTGGCAGGACAGTAACCTGCTTGGTGGATGAGATTTGGTGCAGACATGGACACAATTCTGCTTCTCTTCACACAGCTCTTAGCAGAGTTTAGTAACCCAGGATTACATGTTAGAGACTCCTGAATGACTCTGCACAAAACTAGAGAGTGCCAGGGAATGCTGGTGCTGTGAATAGTTTTATCTGTTTGGCCTGCAATGCTTAGAAATATTAGAAATTTGATTGTTCTATTGCATTAATTGCATTAATTAATATACTTTCAATCCAAAACTCTCAATTACCTAAAAAGTAAAAATCATACTTCTTGGTTTTATCATACAAGTTAACCTTTTAATGTACATTTAAAATATTATAGTAAGATAATTGTCTATTAACACTCTTCGAAAGCAGTTATTTATTTTTGTTTATTTTCATGGATCACATTACAATAAAATCAGAGCTCCTTGCTCCAAGGGCTCTCTGAAAAAGTGAGTAAGAGCTGTATTTTGAAAACTGATGTCAATTATATTGTCCATCTTTAATTGTCTAAGGTTAGCCTCATTTTGTTGCCTTGAAGCATAGCAGGGGCTATAAATATATATATATAAATTAAATTATGCTGCTAACTCAACCATGCTGACACGTACTCTAGAGTCTCTGAAATGAACGTGCAGGAGACTCAGCACCTAACTGAGGTACTGTGGGGATCCCTCCCAAAGACTAAGTAACAGCCATTTGACAAAGAAAATGAGATTAAAAAAAAAAAAAAAAAGCTGAAATGCTTACTTAGGCATGTTGAAGACTTAATATACGTTTATCTGCATCTCAAAAAATTGGCCATATCTGTCTTGCCAGATAAGAATGTTGTTTTGAGTTCCAGTCTGCAAATTCCTGTAGCTTTCTTATGTCAGTGGTTCAGCTGTCCTCTTCACTGTTCTGTTTTTCTTTAATCCTGTCTTAGGACAGAGAGTAGATGTTCTGCACAGTGATCTTTGAGAAGTCTTTATAATTGCATTTGTGTCTAGGGAATACCAGTAAGAAATAATACTAGAAAGAACTGCATAGTGCCAGGGTCATAAGCTGTCTCAGGTAGGGTGGGTAACTGAAACTCTAAGCTTTATTCATCAGAACTATTTCTTCTTAATATGTGACATAAGAAGATAGACAAATATCACTTCCTTTCTTTGTTGAGTATATATTATTCTTTCTGGAAATACCAGTCTATAAAACTAACTTTTTCATCAGAAGGCATTCAAGTCCTTGCTCAGTGGATGGTATTTGCTTTAACTGTGTGTACCAAAAAGATCCATGCTCCTGGGATGCTGTTGTTGCTGCACATCTTTATGGCTCCACTCAACTTTTCACTTCATCTAAAATCTTAAAACATAGGATCAAAATTTGCTGCAAGGGAAGTAGTGATCCTCCACAAGAAATTCTGTGCAAGTGGGAACAGCCATTTTAATTAGCTGACAATTGCACTGTTTAGGTTTCTTTTAAAAATCAATGAAGTGGCTGCAAATGTTTCTAATGTCTCCATGTCTTTAAAAATCTCACTGGGGAGCCTTCATTCTTACACAAAAGAAGATTTTATCATTTTGCAATTCTTGTAAAGACAACAGATACTTGGAAGGGGCTGGAACACACTTCTTCATGTCTAAGTGTGTTTTGTGAGTTTGCTTGGTGGCAAAAATGGATTTAAAAACCCTTGCCTGTGTGGGTCTGAGGTAAATGCTGTAGAATTTTAAGCTATAGAATATTGCGCTATTTAAGCCTAAGCCTAAACTAAGATCTTCTTCCTCAAAATCTATATGTCTAGTAAAGATGTCACAGTCTTCTGTGCCTAGGACTGTGTTCAGTTCAGACCAGTTGGAACTGTTTTCTACCTCTCAGATCTGGATCCCATTTTCCTTGCATCCTCATGCGGTACACACAGAATTATGCGTATTGCTTTAGTAACACTTGGCAAATGGCTACCACTGGCTGAAATTTGTGAAATCTATGTAACAAAATGGTTTAGAGAAGAAAAAATACGAAGTGGACAAAGAATACAGTGACATCTTCATAAACCAAACTTCCTGAAGTGCGCTAACCTCTCTGCTTGGTGTGCAAAATGGGCTTTTCCCTTTGCAGTCAAAGTGACTGAAGGCTCTGTGCTGAAAGGAGGTTTCATCACTGACTCCTTTTCCTTCGTCTTTGTCTCTGAGAGATGAGCACTTCTCGGTGATCAGTCAGAGTCTAGTATCAGATACAGTTAAGTTAAAATCAGTGGAAACCCAAAGAAACCCTGTATGTATGTTTTTGTGCCTTGCAGTTGTAATCTCTGAACTCTCACACTGAAAGAGAAAAACATATCAGTCGCTCATGGAAAAAAGCCTTGCATTAGTTTGGGAGAGATGAAGAGCAGAATACATTGTTCTTATTGGATGAAGAAGAACACAGTATTGACTGTTGTTTCCATGTGTGTGAGTCCCTGCTTGCTCCTATCCCATCCAAGCTTAACATAACAGCATTAGATTTGTCTCTGACTCTTTGAAAATAATTGATTTCATTTAATTTACAAGACGTGGCAAAGAAAATGTTGCAAAATATTGCTGTTCTTTCTTCACTTTTCCTTAGTTTTCTCCTTTGAGAAGAGATAATGACCATATTAAAACATGTTCTGTCAATATTTGTGCATGTGCAGCTCCCAAATAAGGTGTGCTCTACTTGACATAATTACAGAAGAGGCAGAGATCACAGCTGATCAATTAGAGCTCCTTTTCCTTTGTAGGATTTTTTCAAACAGATAGATTGTGAGCACAGTCCTGAATTCCTTACTCCCAGGAAACCTGTTTTTGATTTACTTAATGAATATCAATGCTGTTAAGCTCTAGTGATTAGAATATCACAGGCAAGGCAAGCATAAAATTTTGAAATCCCAAGACTTCCTGGGAAAAATTCTTTTTTGAGCCTTTCCTAATTTTAAATCCAACATAAACAATACATGAAAATATACTCAATATTTTACTTCCTAGTTCTCTCATATCTATCAGTATGTAACAGATAATATTTGTTGCTGTTCATTTCTGCCATTTTTTTTTGAACTACATATTATTGAATAAGTTATTTATGGATAATTCCTCATTTGTATTATGCAACAACATCACTACAACAGCTAAATAATTATTATTACTGTGTAGTGTCTTTCTTTAATTTATTTTTCTGTTTCAGACTCCACAATTATATTCCTTGTTTGTAATGTCCAGACTTTTACAAGCCAGACACTTACGAATGTGTTCATGATTGTGAAAGACTAAATAGAATTTAGCTTGGATTCTCAATTCTTCCCTTGCTTCCCTCTTGAAAAACAATATAATTGATTTGAAAATGTCTGCCTTAAAGGTTAGGAGATCCTTAATATAGACATAAGTTGGAAGAAGAAATAAAATTGTGTTACTACAACTCTACCTCTGAACTTACAAAGAGAAAATGCAAACATTTCAGTTAATATAGAAAATATGTTTCACGGCCATAGAAGCAATCAATAAAAACATTCCTTTAGAGGAAAACTTAACAAACAATTTCAGAGATCAAATGATAAAGAGTAAGAAATGTCCAATCTACTATATCAAAAGAGGTGCCGTGGAGGTTCACTCTAGGGGGTTTAGCGTGTATGTTCTCATGACAACAAAGCTGAGAGCATTAGCAAGGGAAGAGAAATCAAAGGACAAGAATTTCAGATGTCACTTTACAGCTTTGAAAGATTTTATTTTAGAGACAACTACTTCAAAAAAAAAAAAAAAAAAAAAAAAAGAAAGAAAGAAAAATCAGGCTGACAACTACAATCTGCTGTCGCTCCAGAGGAATAAACAGTGAAACAGCTCTGATGTCAGGTTGTACTTTAGATTTAAGAACAGGAAGCGAATTTTGAAATTCATTAAACATTAGCATATTAATTTTTTCCTCTCAATACATGAATTACAAGGAAAGCTAGAAGGAGCTTACATTTTATTTATTGTACCAATCCTCAGGGGAAAACACAGACCTGGTTTGAAAGAAGGTGGCTTTTGAGGCATAAACAACTTAATTGTCCAATGAATTTACTGACAAATTGCATTTGAATTAACTTAAGCAAAGAAGGAATTTTCCTTTATCCTCCCCATCTATACATTCACAGAGGATCACCCTTGTGTAGCTGATGACCAGGAATATAAATCTGCTTTTTTATCCTGTTTCCCTGAGCTGTATCTCATATTAGCTACAGGTTGCCATATTTCAATAACAGATTTTTATTATTTTTCTCCCATTTTAATTATTTTATTGTTAAGTGAATGGAATGAGGGAAAAAAAGAATGTTCAAGTATATCAAGTCAGAAGTTCCTCTGTGAAGCTTTTATTTCTCCCTCAATTTAGTTTATGTTTGAAAAATGCTGCTACATGCTTGAACTGTTGGTACGACCTATGGCCACTCACTGCCTCATCTGGATCACTTACTGAACCTCTGCAGTCATCACTAGAATCAAACGCCTTTCGCTGCATTACAGTGATGTCCAGCCATGTTTATTCAAAAGCAAGGCCTGCTTTAGTATTGAAGCTCGCTGAGTACATTGCTAGGACTTGGATTTTTTGGTAGCTGGGCAGTCTATGCTACTGATCATAGGGGCCCTCTGCTTGGCCTGGCTTAGTTTGTGTCTGCTGAGTAAGACTTTGATGCAGAATTTGCTTGAGCTGCCGAGTAATAGTAGGAAGGCCTATGAAAGACCTCCCTTGCAGTCACATCATTCCTGTTTTATCCTTTTCCAACTTGTAACTCCAAATTTCATAATTTCATCAGACTGTTAGTCATCTCCTAAAACTTTCATTTTTCTGGTGTTTGCAGGGTTTCAGGGCTCAGAGAGAGCTGTGAAATTATGCAGTTAGTGACAAGGAGAGATGGCAGAACTTTTGTCATTTCTTTATATTTACATCATGGTGCCTGCAGAGCTTTCCAGTAGTCAACAGCCCCTAAGGTGCAGGCATGTCAAACCCCTAGGCCCCATACAGCCCAGTGCAGCTCACGATGTAGCTGCCCCATGCTATCGTGGTGCTGAGCAGCCTGGCCTGGCCGCAGTCATGCACCCATTGCTCAGCATCACATGAACAGCAGTGCACTATGAACCCCATCTGGGCTGAAACCAGGACAAGGAGAGAGCGTAGTGCAGTGCTAACTCAAGTGATGGCAAATTGTGTTATGGATTTTGATGCATTAGCTAAACACAGTTATGTGAACAGAAAAATATGCAGCTGTGCTTTCCACTGTGATGAAGGAGTTCAAGAACAGGTTTCAAGATTGCTAAAAAAAAAAAGTTAATTTTTTGTTTATTTGTGATGCTATTTTCAGTTGACATAAGTACACTACTTGTCAATTTTCAAGTTGAATGTATAGAGTTGCAATCCAGAATTTGATCATATCTCCTTACCAGACTTTAGAGAGAAATATCCTCACTTCACAGTCATGCCTCATTCCTGTCACCGCTTTTTGGCTGTACGTACACTTGCGAACAATTATTGGGAAGAATGAAGCACAGGAAGAGTAAAATTTCATCAAAAAATCTTTGATGAACACTCTGAGAGCCTGCTAAGTATTGGAGTGACTGCCACTGAACAAGTCTTATGCGTTAATTTGACAAAAAGGAGGTCACATATTCCACTAATTTAATGAGTTTTGTTCTCTTTTTTCATATGTTTTAATAAAAAAAAAACATTAAAAATTAAAACAGGTTTTGTTAGTTTATATATATTAACTATTTTATATATTTTATGAAAGTAATGCCTCCTATATTATGATATTGACCCATGAGGTCAGAGGTAGATGTTGGTGGTATGGCAGTAGAGGTTGGACCCTCACACCAATATTCCATTACATTTTGTTGCTATGTGACAAATAACAGCAGAGGGGAAGTCTGACATGAAGTGTGGATGAAGCGAAGATGTGTGACTGAACTTCTCCATGTGGAAAATATGACACCTGTTGACATTCATTGATGCTGAATGTCTATGGAAACTGAACAGGGGATGTGAGTACAGTGAGGCAGTAGTGACAGTGGATTGCCTCCGTTGGTGCAAATTGTTACAGTCTGCAAAGCCAAAAGGTTGGACATCCATGCTCTAAGGAGAGCTACTATGTTGACTGTAGAGGACTTTTGCCCCCATGATCATCGTCCTCTTGGTGGTCTGTCAGAGGGCAAAGTGGAAAACTTACATTTCCAAGGTGGTGGCATCATTAGAATGGGGCAGACAGGAGTTTAGCCTGTAAAACCATAATCTTCGGATATGACTGCAGTGTAAAGGGGACTAAACAGGGTTTGGGTGAGCTAGCTCAGAGGCCCTTGGCAGCACAGAATTCAGTGTGGGGTATCCATATGGATGAGAAGCTGAACTGTGTGCTGTTATACTTAAATAGTATGTGGTACCAGAGTGAGCCATTTTTTTTTTTTCTTAACAACTGCCTGGGGTATGTCTACATTGCAGTGCCATTTGTGGTGTGGATACAAACTGCTTTAGCAGGAACCACATTTCAGTTTCTTTCTCAGACACTTGCTTGAGCAGAAAGGAAGCTAAAATTCTCTTCTTAGTATTTTTATGCCTGTGGCTTTCAAGGGTTTCTGTTTTGTTCCAGAATGCATGGGTATGTCACGTGTAACATTCTAAATCCAAGAAAAGGGTGGAGGGCTGTGCCTCTCCTGCATTGCAGAAAAAATCTGAAATCATTGTGCAGTAAATGAAATAGGCTCAAGCCTTCTATATGGTATGCAACTAATTAGCTGATGTTCATTTTCGAGTGTGTTGTTCACAGTCAAGCTGAGACAATGCATAATATGCATTATAATGTACCAGGAATGTGTCCTGCTTCTAACTGCTTCATTTTACTCCTGCGACTCCCACCCATGAATAAAACTGTGCTTGAAATCTTGAAAGGTGAGGGTATATTCTGGAGACATACACTTTCAACATCTGAATCTGAGTTTTCTGTGAGTTAGAGCCTGTGAAAGAAGAGCTCTTATATTGTTGTCTAGGAAAATGTCTTCCTTTTGGCTTTTTCTCTCTCTTTACTTCTTCCTCTCTTTTCTTGTCAATTAACAAAATTTTCAGTTCTTTTATTTCCAAAAAATGGCTGCTCAGAGACTTTTAAACTATTTGCTTCCATTTAATTTTAATAATGAATGTTCTGGATTTTAATGCTAGCAATGAAACATGATTTATTCTCTATTATTTATTGCTATTTATTTAGGATTTAGTTAACAGTCTCTGTAGTTACAAGCAGCTATAAGCCAGCCTAGTGAGTCATTTCCTTTACACTGATACCCATTGAAATGGCTCCCTTGCTGAAAATGCACTTATGGAACCAGACAGGCAGTATCGCGAGAGGTCAGATCTTATTATTTCCCATTTGCTCAAGTATGTGAATATTTCCAGAACAGAAAAAAAAGAAAAAATCAAAAGAAAATCTAGGCCTAGGGGGGTCAAGGACACAGGGAAGAATGAATTTTATTCACATGAGTTGATGCAAATTTTATTTGTAATAGTAGGTTTCGTTCAGATTGCAGACAGGAAGAGGGCGATGAAAATGTTCTTATTAACGCTGCCTATCTACACAACCCCTGGCGTCAGCCTTGCCTACATGTTTGGAGATAAAGTATTAAAATCGTGATAATGTGCTGACTCTTGTGGAGAAGGCAGACCCATAATTGACTTAATATTTAGAAGCAGCTAAACTAAATAGACATTATTAGCACTTGGCATTTGTCTGATAACTTGTTCATTTACTCATCATGGTCATCTGAGGCCTCACTTCTTTCCCTCAATGCTCAGAAGGCATAAAACTGGATCAAGCCGAATTTTATTTTTGGAACATTCAAGTGAAGGTTGTAGCTGTATTTTGTTGGTAAGAAATCAAATGCCTACAATGTACAAAGTGTAGAGGCATGCATGTAAATGCTGGAGATCAAAGAGTTAGTCTTCTATGGGGATTATCTAATGTTACTACTTTCTTCCTCACATTATTATGGCATCGCTCAAAATATAGGGGGATTTCTTGCTATATTCATTGACATACTGGAAAATACTTGAACTTCCTCCAAGTCTGCACATCCGTCTGCCAGGCTGGATTCCTGCAGAACCCGGAGGGGCAGCTTTGGGAGCATAACCGTGGTTTTTCACTAGACTAAATAAATAAACAAGAAAACCAACCAACCAATCTTGGGATAAACAAGGTTCCAGATACTAGCGTAAAAAAAAAAGAAAATCCTACCCTTGCATGCTTCCTTTCCTAGATAGCATTGAGCTGCCATGTTCTGTCTGTCCCCTGCAGACAGTGCCTCATCTCCCTTTGTCACATGTTTCTCTTTGTGGCTTTTCAGACCAAAACCAAAACAGCATAATGAGAACAGAGAAAAGATGTACTTTGAGCACTAAATGCTTTCCGTGGTAATTTATGATGTTTTCTATCTTTTAAAGAAACTTCTGTGGCTAAAAATAAATAAATAATCAGGAAAAAAAAAATTGCGTTTTAAAAACAGACACTACACATCCTTTAATATGGGGGAAGGGGAAAAAAAAAAAAAAGGGGGTTAGGCTGCTTTACCTGTGAGCACCCAGAGGCAGACTGTGGGATGACCAGAGGGCAGTTCCAGCATCACCTGCAGTAGCCTGGCATGTCTTCAGCACGTGCTGTTCCTGGGCAGCCTCCTGTCACATGGCTCCCACACCCACTCGCTGTCACAGCTTCTCTTTTAAATAAAAAGAAAGTGACAGCGAAAAGGAATTAAAATGTCTCTCCTGGAAGAAAGAAATGCAGGCTACTGTCTTGGATTGAAGGGCTTTTCTGTCCCTTCTTATGTTCATCAGCTTGGGGTAGGGAGAGAAGGGAAGCATTGTGTGTTTGTGTGTTGGATTTCTCAAAGCTTGAACTTCTGTTTCTTTTTCCCTAAACATAGAACAGTATTGCTGCTTGGCTTAAAGTGCATTTTTTTTTGTTCCTAGCTGTATTTCCTTTCATCACAGATGCTCCAGCATCTCTTGGAGCTTTGCCTGCAGATTCCTGAAGAGGAGGCTTTGCAGTGAGCTCCTTTCTAGGCTTTGGTCTTCATTTGGGAAGACTGAAACTGCCCATTACCAGAGAAATCACCACATGGATCCCTGCTATCCTTCTTTATAGGACTCTGTTAGAAAGTTTTTATGGACAACCTACCTCACTGGCAGTTCTACTTCAGTATTAAGTGTTCAAGTTCCTATTACCACGTTTTGCAGTGTCTTGTGGAAGCTTGTTTAGCAATACTGTGGTTGTGATTGCTTTCTAGATGCATGTTATTTAGGGGAAAGTGGGATAGACTATGCCCAACTAACTATGGCCTCATTCATTTTAGGGTAGGAAGGCAGGTTCTGCATCATTGTGCAGCCTTTTTTTTTTTTGTCATTACTGATCTATTTGGAGGGGAAAAAAAAAAAAAGAAATAATAAATACTTAATTCCATCAAATGGGTCCAAAATTTGCTCTGAATTTCAGGCACGTAACCCACTGGCAATTGTACTTGCATTACCTGAAGGCATTTAGATTGCTTCATCAGATTCCTTTTCCTTTAGCCAAATACATAATACTTCTCTTCTGAGATCGAACTGTTTTATTTAGTAATTAAGGTACTTTGTACAACATCTTAAAGATGCAAAGGGCAAATACATCCGTTCAAAATTGAAAGACTAACTCAATGACTCTTAAACTTTTAGTATTAGTGAATTTGCTGAAGACAGAGAATTCTCTTGAAGGCATACAGCTCTACATTTGTATTTGGCCCATTTTAAAGCAGTATCAGAGATGTAATGAAAATGAACACTGCTAAATCTAATGGACATTTAATAACATCCTCCCACTATGTAGTTTTATTACTTTCTTTTTCATTTCCTTCACATATTTTACAGCTGACTCTCTCATGCTACTCATAGATCTTTGGTCACTGCAGTTTTGATTTTGCCCTACAGAAGATGTGTAGCAACATGTGTACAAATCTGAAAAGAAGTTAACTTTGTGTCAGGGCTTGACAAAGAGAATTCAAAGAGAAGCACGGTATAACTATTGACAAATTCAGAGATTTTGGAAATCTTACAAGAATTCTGAGCTGACATGTCTTGAAGATGATGTTTTCATCAAAATGGCAAACGTGAATTTCCCCAAACACAATTGGACAGGTGAGCTAGAGCAGGAGAAGTAGAAATTCAAGTTCATACTTCTTGCATTTAATATGATTTTTGCCGTAGGTTCTACAGATATCAGTGAAAATAGCCTGATCTATCTGCACAGATAGTAGAGAGCTAGACAGCAAATTAAGAATGACATGTTGGCAATTTGCTAGTGGATGAGTGTCACTTGTTTTACAACATGATATATTCCGCATTTTGCTGTCTTCCTTCAAATCTCCCTATTCATATCTCTGAATGCTCAGTTTTGGCTGGGCTTGTGCACCCAAAATGAATGGGGTGTGTATTTCTTTGGAAAGACACTGTGATCCATGCTCTTGGCTTTTTCTGCTCTTTGATTTCTCATTTTGTGTCTGATGACACAGTCTGGTGGCAATACAGAGCAGTGGGAGAGCATGTATTTATTTATCCACATCCTCTAATGGAGACTAGTTATAGATTTTCCCTGAACTCTTAGTTGTGTTTCTGGGTTTCTTCTCCCTGGAAATATCTGTAAGAGTAACTGGGTGAGACAGCTAACTGATTTCTGAGGTCTGTTATGGAATTCAAACAAAAAATTGTCTGCTTTTGGTAAAACGAATAATTGCAACTGATACACAAACCTGAGATAAAGCATTTAATTTCATTTTGAATTATTTCCCTTTAAACGATAAGATACATCTCAAAGTATAAAAGCTATTTTGAAAATGAAAAATCAGTATTTTTAGATGCACAACTTTCTTTCTGATCTCTGTAGTCAAACTTGTTTCCCCACTGAAGTGAGTTTTGCAGAAGTTTCCATTCACTAAAAGCATATTTTTTTCCAGCATTTTACCTGGCCAACAACAATCTCAGCAGAGACAAGATCTAGCTGAGATGTGGAGATCCAAGTAAAAGTTTGCTTTGTAATGAATTTTCTCATAATTTAGATAAAGTAAGTGCACTAAAGAAGAAAAACAAGGTGCTAATGTCTTGTCACAGTCATTCCTTTTCTGGGCCTGTCAAATGCAAACCAGAAGCAACAGCTTTGCTCTTGTGCCCAGGGCAAACTGACTACTCTCTTCTGATATTTGGGTTCTCGGTCTAAGTTTCCAAGAGTTTACACTGATTATGCACACACACAGTATTTTTATTTGTCTTTGTAGGAGACAGAACACTGAGAAAGGCAAAATTTTTGTGTGATTACCAAAAAAGTCTGTATTCCAGAGGCTTAAACCAATTCCAGTTCAGGTGTTAACTCTCACAGATTGCCTGCTTTTATCTAGTTGTGGGGCAGAATCTTGCTTTAAAGTCTCCAAATGTGGTTCAGTTTTAAAATTTTGGCTGTAAACCACAGCAGCTTGGTAATTCTGTGTTCCCAAGGTTTGAGACAGCAGCTTCTGAGCCAGGTGGGACACTAGCAGGGCAGCAATCCCCTTCACCTTTCCAATCCAGACCACTTCCACATATGAGCCTGCAGCCATAAGTTTTTGTTGTTCTGGAGAAGCGGGCCCCTAAGTGCTTTAAGATACACTTATGGCACTAACAATGATATGTATATACATGTTGCTCAGCAGCCAGTGTTTGTAGTAGTGTGTTTGTGGCTTGTGTAAGAGGCCACTTCCTGCCTTCCAGTCTATGTTCCATCTTCCACAGCCCCTGAACCTATGAAAAAATGGATATTTCGATTTTTTCTAGTTAGTTTAAACTTTCTTGCAACTTTTTGTTTAAAAGTAACATTGTTTTGGCTCTATTTCCTAGGGTAGAAGAGTTTTCTGATTATTTATGGGAGTGCCTTAACAGTGGGTGTTTAATTGGAGCTTGCAGAATAGACAAATAAAAAAAGTCTGCCTCTTTCCAGCTGTCACAGTTGTTTAAACCTATTTGGTACCATCTCAGAAGCACTTAAATTTTAACTGTACTGAACAATAGTGGAACTGTTAAGTAAATCCTGTCTGCAAGATTGTTAGGAAATACCTCTTCCCTAATTAGCCAATGATACATTATTTGGATCTGCTAAAATAAATAGGCAGTTGCGGTTACTGTCGTAAAATTTATTTCTGAAACTCACAGAAAAAGAGGACAACTGCTCAGAGCTCATTTGTTTGGGCTCCTCATGGTGGTGGTTTGAGCTGAAACACTCTCCAGCAGCAGTTCTGTGTGCCATTTCTGTACATGGAGTAGATGTGAAGCCTATATCTACTCTGCTTAAAACAATTTATGCTCCATTCTTCCTGACTGAAATATAACTGAGTATATTTGTCCAAATAAGGAGATAAGCACTCAATAGGCTATGTGTAACTGTTTTGTAGCACAATTCTGTCCATCACAAATGAACTATTTCTTTGTTTAATTGTCAGTTAAAACTCTACTGAAGAAATGTTCTGGAAAATCTTAAAATTCTCCAGGCACTGTGAAAAAGAGAATGAAATATTTTATCTGTAAATTCTAAGATATGTGGATATACTGTAAAACATATTACATGGAATTTGTTAAGATTTTTAGGTTTACAACACTACAAAAAAGTGGCTCATATTGTGTGTTGTGAGAATAAAATCAGATGTGTATTTTAAAATGGATGAAATTTAGTATTTTAAAAGGAACAACCTTTGGTCCTTTTTTCCTCAAGAAATAACTATGGATTATTAATACTTTTTTTTTTTTTTTTTTTCCAAATTTTGAACAAACAATAACGCAACTAGAGATAACAATCTATCAGATATAAAATCTTTGAGCTAAAATGAACCAGGCATGGAATGTGAACTTGAAGGAAAGCTGAAAACTGAAGCATGAAAACAATTCTTGATCTGTTTCAGAAAATGCTATGTTTATTTTCATAGAATTTGAGTGCCCTTGCCCAGACTTTATTCACTTGATGAGAAACTAGTTTGGGGGATAATTACATGGAAAGGACAAAAGCAGAGCATTGAGAGTGATTCATTTGTAAGCAGACAAGGAGCCTGCTGGACTGTGCTGAGTTATCAGGAATAACGTCATCTTGAAAGCGTCTATTCCACGACATCAAGCCCATAATTTTGAAAGAAAATGCAATGCATTCAGGTCTGATTTTGGGATGTGATACGGTTCCAAGGCACTCCATTATGATGCCCTCTTGAAGTGTCAAAAACACCCAGATCCACCAATGCACCAGGTAGGATCTCATACTTCAGCATGCCAGCTGGTCACACATCATCCAGTGCTGCCCCTCCTTTGACTTGTGTGCATCACAGTGCACATGGAGGAACCAGTCAGTTCAAGCTGCAGGTTGACACTGCTATTGAATCCCTTGCTGATGCTAAATCTTTCAGGACGCTACCTCTGCATGCAGTACTTGCTGTCATCTCCAGCAGAGCATCTGTGCTCAGATACTTGTACATTTGTTATTATTATATGATCTCTGAACATATATTGTACCTGTTATGATATCTTCAGCATGTAAAAGCCTCCAAGAACAGAGGCTTTTTAAAACGTGCATTCTCAGCAATGCAACCTACTGTGAGAGCATCAGATCTGTCCTCTGATGTTTTCTCTGGCTTCCTCATAGATTTTAAATCAGATTCAGGGAGACACTGCTTATCTTCAGCATGCTTCATTGCCTTGTCTGGGATATATAAAAGATACAGAAGGCATTTGTTGATCACTACATTTCTCTGAAAAATGGAACACTTTGTGCTAGGAGGAAAACTCATCCCTGTGGAGAGTATAGCTTTCTCCAGGGCTGATCTCACACTGGAATGAACTCTGGAAATTAAAAATAATCCCCACAGACTCACTGCCTTATGCTCCCATTGCAAGGAAAGGTTCCCTGACCCTGTCCTCTCTAACTTAAATATTTAACAGTACGCATATGTCAAAAGCAGCAGAGATCATAACCCTGAATCTGTACCAAGCAAAGCAGGTTTTTCCTATGGGGAAAGGGTGAAAAGGATAGGCAGTGATAGTGATGGTGCTTCCAGTATGACTGTAGGTGTTTCTCCATATTTAGCAAGACAGAAATGAGTGTGCCGTAAAAAAATTCTGTAGAATAAGACAGAGACAGCCTAAACCCTTGAGTTTGCAGTATCTTGGATCTCTTACAAGATTTACCATGTGTATATCAGCTCTTTCCTTGAGGTAGTAAGACCTGTGTTCTAGCTTGTGCGCCATGCCACTTTGTGCTAGCTGTAGAATTTCAGGTATCAGTGCAGTATTTGGGGGATATGACTTTTTTTTCTGTTGCTATGTCATCAGAGGATCAATCAGTCCCATTGATAGCCTGATCCAGGCTTTATGAGCTGTATTTCAAGACTGAGATGAAAAAGTGTAAGTATTTGCCCAAATAAATAAGTGAAAGTATTAAATCTTGGTAATAAGAATTTGACAACAAAGGCTTTTTATTTCTGCCTTGGAATACAACACCATTACTTCTCTCTCCCCTTCCCACTCCTTCAATTTTCCAGGTACCACTCAAATTGCCCATAAATCTTGGACTCTTAATTTAGAAAACAATCTCTCAATCTCTGCCACCTCCTAAAAATTACTCCTGAAAAATGGTAACTATTTTAAACATCACATTATGGGTTTGTTCAGCTTTCAGTGCTTGAGCTACTGAAAAAACATTGAGAAAGGGAAAAATGAAGGTAATAAAAATAAAAGTTCTGTGTTTAGATTTCTCATAATGGCATTACATAGAAAACAGGTATCGTGTTACACCAGTAGATGAACTGCAATCCTCCAGTTCCACTAAAGTGTTACCACCTACATTTTGTCCAGTGTTTGTGAAAAGTTGTTCTACCTAGCAATAAAAACGCAAGGTATTTTTGGAATAGCACACACATGTACACACATCTGAGGTGCGTGTCCTAACCCAGTGACCATGCTTTCAATTGTATTACAGGAACATAAGGACCTTTTGTAGCGATGCAGCTTCTAACAGCCCCCCTTGTATTCAAAAGTTTACATACTCATAACCAAGACAACCATAATGCCTAAGAGTTTATTAAAGCAATGTGTGGCTTGTGTCCCACATTTGTGATCGATACTGCTGAAAAACTTGTCCCGTCCCTTCTATCTTTCACTTCTAAAATGTCTGCCTATCATTATAGTCAGTTTTTGGAGGCAGATCAGTATCTGCTTCCATCCGTGAATCGTCTCCCTAATCACAAGGCAATGTGTTCATGCCTGGATCCCAACAGGCTGATGAGGAGATGCCTGGGAAAGCTGC